>JAYMTN010000278.1:0-18301 GCA_036897425.1 Erodium trifolium
CTGGTTTTTTTGAACCTGTTTTTTGGTGCTTAATGTTGGTTAAATCCGAGTGAACAAGACCCTAAATCTGGGCTTCAAGACCCCAATCTGTCACTTCAGCTCACCTGCTTGCTCTGGCTCACTACTCATCTCCGAGCTGTATCTTCTCTGCACAAGGATCCTTGAGACGCATCACATGGCTTTCACAACTCCTTCTGGCTTCAACAAATTCAGCTTGCTCAACTTCACTTCTTCAACAATTTGTCTTGGCTGCATTGTCTCAACACTTTTCAAGCATCACTTGGCTGCATAAACTAAAGTTTCCTCAAGGATTTGTGCTCACGGTTACAATGACTTGCTCACCTTTGGAGATTGAACTTTTGTCTTTGGCTCATCTTTTGTCATCTATTTTGCTTTGTCTGGCAATTATTCACAATCTGTAGCTAGGTTGGATTCAATTGTTCTGTATCTTTTTCTCAAAAATAATTTAAATTTGCTTTTGCCGATAAAAAAACAGTAACAACACATTACAGACTTCATACCAAGATAGAAAACAACAAAACACAATGCGCACAAACACTGCAACAAATACACACCTAAAGTACAATAAATACACACCTATGCAGGGTCGAACTCAAGACCTTTCATATGAAAAGTTGAGCCTTAACCATTGTGATGTCCCATTGGTACTACTGTATATGTGTTAATGCCCCAAAAACAATAAATGTGATGCTAGATCTATACATTCTGGATCTAGATCTCACCACCGAGGGTGTTCCGTCTCCGGTTTGGGCTCGCGTTGTTGCTGTTCCGACAGTCGGTCTCGGCGTCTAGTTGTTCTGCTTTAGGCGTCTCTCCTTTCGGTCAACGGTTTGTTGCTCAGATCTGGTGCCAGACCCGACTTTTGCACATATTTGGTCACTTGGGTCTCGGAGATCTGCTACTCTATTGGCTTTTCGTTTTTCGGCCACCGTGCTCCATACTCGATAAGGGCTTGTGTGACTTTTGTGTTCTTAGCCTTTACCCTCACCCTTCCTCCTTCCTCGTCAGATTTGCTACCTCGTTTCCATTGTCCTCCTAGTTGAGCCCATGAAACTTGATCTCTCCCTAGATGGTTGTCGGACCGGTGTTGACCGCCAACGAGATTTCGGATATCCAAGATTTGAGAGTTGCGGATCTGACGTTCTCTTTTAGCCTTCTTCCCTTCGTATAACTAGTACCTCGATCCTTGATATCTATCCTTAAAATTCATTTCTTCGACCTCGATTCTGTAGTCGGGGTCGCACGGTCGGTGTTGGCCATCGTGGGGGTATGCTTAACGATGTCTTTAAGTTCTTTTGGGTAGGCTTTCGAGGAGTTGAACTAGTTTTCTGTTGGGAGGTGGTTAGTTGTCCTGACCTCCCCTGTGTGGGTCATTGCCTGGTTATGGCCGACGGCGAGTTACCTTTTGGTAATTGGGTGTCGGGAGATTTGGTTGATGTAGGTTGAGGGTCGGGCGGACTCTATTCAAAGTGACATGTCGAGTTTAGGGTGGTACGTGGACTATGACTTGTAGGGTATTCTTGTTCTGATTATTTTGTTCTGTTTTTTCCTCGTGTGCTTAATGGCTGTTAAATTTGGGTTTTAGACCCGTTTTCTAACTTTTGGTTTATGGTTTCTTGGGCTTAAGACTGTGTTGTCTTCCTCTGTGGTGCTTCTTGGTTGATAAATCCGAGTATTTAGATTTCCACTGTTAACACTCTATATAGGGTTCATTGTTTTCTTCATGGTTGTAATATCAGGATTTTAGATCCATTTGTTTATCCATTGGTCAATATCTGTTCTAATTGAGATTCCTTGTTAAGGAATACTCGTTGGTTGTGTGAGACAAACCCGAAAGAGTGTCCTTTCTCTTCTTTCTATTTCATAGAGCTAAGTTAATTAGTATATATATAATTGCTGATAAAAAAAAGCCCGGTCGCGTTACCATTAACAATTTTTTTTTGAAGAAATCCGGAATTACAACGCAAATACATCATAATTAAGCATTACATTTGAACCCCTGACCGGAACTCAAAAAATCACAATTAAATATATGCATAAATTGAGCATATCGGAACCTGTTTGAGGATGTTATCAACCACCCGGTTGTAGAATCGAAGAGAATATCGATCGTCGACTTTGACTTTTTAAGCACCGGTGGCTATGTTAATTCTTTCCAAAGACGACCTCATCACTTTCGTCTAAATAACTCCCGGAACATGAGCTTAAGGCCATTTGTTAATGACGGTATGTGATCGACGATTTCAAGTAGACTGATTGCTCAAATTCTCATAAACAAAATCATATAGAAGATTAGGGATATAGTGGTGAGAGCATGATTCGATGCCACCAATAACAGGGTGAGGGAAACTGGAAATATAAAATAACTATTTTTTTGGGTTAATTGTCAAAAACTACCCTAATATATCATCCACAAACGAAAAACTACCTACAGTTTTGTCTACGCTTTTATGCTACACTAAAGTTTTGTCCACCAATTTCTGTAAGAAAAACATAAGAGGTTAATTGTCAAAAACTACCTTAAAATATTGCACACAAAACTTTAGAATGCATTATAAATTGCTCACACAACTTTGGATTGCATTATGTATTGTCCACAAATATACTGAATTCGTGAAGAACTGCACATACCATTTATTCCTAACATTAATCACATGATCTCGATGTTGAGTTTTTCTAACAAAAGTCGGTGGACAAAACTTTAGTATAAGCTAAGAGCGAGAACATCATTTTAGATAGTTTTTTTTAGTTTGTGGACATTATTTTATAGTAGTTTTTGACAATTAACTTAAAAATATTTTTTTTGACTCGTTAAAAATGGTCGAGTCATTTTAATAAAATTCTAACCAAAATCGGGTCTTGACCTCAACACGAAGAGTCTTTTAAGCGTCGTCAACGAGCTCTCTCTCTAGAGGATGACTTGGTACAGCTACTTGTTGATGTCTTCTTCATTAAGACCGTTCCCAAAAAAAACCAGAGTCGTGTACTGAAATATCACGGACGTCCTTGCGATGCTTAATCTACACGGCTCGTAGAAGGCTTGGTCGTAACATTTTTACTAATGCCTTGATGAGTTTCCTTTCGCGCCTCTTCTGCTCCTGCCTCCAAAAGCGCTTCGAACCCGCCGGTGCCGCCGACGAGTCCTACGACCTCTTCTTCGGCTTTAGCACTCTGCAAAGCGCCACCAACTTCTTCTCCGACGACTGCAAGCTCGGCCATGGCGGATTCGGCCCCGTTTACAAGGTATGATTTGGAGTTGGCTTGGGGACAATTGAAGGGATTCGGAGTTTTTCTTCCTGTTTCCTGACTCTTTTGTTTGGGCTTGTTTGTTTTGGTTGGAATGATTCAAAATAGTGAGATAAATCACAAGCATTTGGGTTCTGTTTGGAATTATAGAAATGGGTTAAGCTTGATTGGGCTCCTAAACAGAATTGCCACTTAGTGCTTCCAATTTGACTTTCAAATTTTGTTTTCGATGGCATAAGTAAATGTTTGATTTGTGTTTGGCATTAGCTTTTGGTTGCTGACATGACCCATTTAGGTCATCTTGTTCAAAGATGTTATATCAGAGCAGATGAACATGAATGCTTTGCTTAGGAGCTATGGTGCTTGTGGTATTCAGATTAGCATAATTTCCAACTATTCAGTTGAATATAAGAGTGACCAGATCAGGGCCTAATAACCCACAAGAAGGCTGCAATGTCTTATGTTGTAATAACTTTGTCCGTGCTTGCCTCATAATTGGATTCGTTTGTTAGTCTAGTCACGTGTGGATACGGACATGTTTAAACTTAAGGGTTGTTTATGTCAAATCTTTGAATTCAAATGAAGGATTATTTATTTATTATAGTCAATTTCCATCATGATCTAGCTCAACATTTAGGGCCTAGTGATCTTTGGTGGTGCTCTTGCTGCTTGGAATCAGCACATGACTATCTTAATGCTTTTGGATAACTTTATAGATAGCTAGATACAAATCTTTGAATTGCTTTCTGATCGTCCTTCAACATTGTCATGAACATCTCAGGGTTTATTGCCAAATGGTCAGGAAATAGCTGTAAAGAAACTATCGCTGAATTCAAGGCAGGGAGTGAGGGAATTCGCCAATGAGGTGAAACTATTATTAAAAATTCAGCACAAGAACGTGGTCATATTGTTAGGATGTTGTGCAGAAGGCCCCGAGAAGATGCTTGTTTATGAGTATCTACCAAACAAGAGCCTTGACTACTTCCTATTTGGTAAAAAAGATTGACCCCATAATGTAAGCATCAATTAAATTATGTGACAAAATTAAAATTGAAATGTTGGAATTTTCAGATGAAGAAAGATCTGCATCACTTGACTGGACAACCCGATTCCAGATAGTTGCAGGTGTGACAAGAGGTCTGCTTTACCTGCATGAAGAGGCACCAGAAAGAATCATTCACAGAGATATTAAGGCCAGCAATATACTGCTTGATGAGCATTTAGCTCCAAAAATAGCCGATTTTGGCTTGGCAAGGCTCTTTCCTGATGATGACACGCATGTACACACGATGAGGATTTCTGGTACTCAGTGAGTAGCTTATGTCCCAATTCTCTTTTGTTGGGCAATTAACCATTGTCTAATCATTAGTTTGAGATCACTTAATCTTGATGTCAGTATTTTGATGAGTGAATAAAAAATTAATGTGACTTTGTTGAATGCAGTGGTTACATGGCTCCTGAATATGCTCTCCGTGGATATCTGTCTGTGAAGACAGATGTTTTCAGTTTCGGGGTTTTGGTATTAGAGATTGTCAGTGGAAGAGTCAACTATGCTGGGCAGCTTGGTGAAGAAAAAGCAGATATTTTGTGTCATGTAAGTCTTTTTAATTATTATTTTTCCCGTTTTCGTGTGCCTGTTATCTAAATAATTCTTGATTTCCTATCATTTAAATTGAATTATGCATGGCTTGTCAATAATACAATTGTACAAGCTAGCTATTACCACAGTAGTTTCTTAGTAAGTGGGAGCATGGAACACTAGCTCCATAAATCCTTGAAAGAGAAAAAAA
This sequence comes from Erodium trifolium, assembly GCA_036897425.1. Classification (NCBI taxonomy): domain Eukaryota; kingdom Viridiplantae; phylum Streptophyta; class Magnoliopsida; order Geraniales; family Geraniaceae; genus Erodium; species Erodium trifolium. The sequence continues at coordinate 5,058 of JAYMTN010000278.1, forward strand.
ATCAAGGGTTAAATGCAAACAACTACCCACGTGGATTGCCCACAAAAAAGAAGTGGTATAAAAAAAAAGACACAACAATCGGATACATTATGAATCGTCCACACTCCAATCAGCTACATATAGACTGTCCACAACAAACATGTACGTTATAAATTGTCACATGACAACCAGTTACATTATAAATTGTTCACTCTACAAATAACTACAATATATTTTATCCACGCGACGATCAACCACTATATAAACTGTCCACATCACAAATAGCTACAATATACTCCTCTGACAGGGTCGATAAAGAAGCTGTACAATTTCTCCAATGCTCTCGATTCTGGTTCTGGAATCCATTGGTGTGACAACCAGAGAGAGATAAGAAAACGTGTGTGTGTACCGCTTCATTGCTTCAATGAAGATAGATATTGTCGCATCTGCCTCCACCACCATCGCACATGCTGAGACAGAAACCTCTTTTCCGTCCATGTTATATCATAGTGTGACATGGACAATTTACATTGTAGTTAATAGTCATGTGGACAAGGTATACTATAGCTATTTGTACTGGGGGCAATTTATAGTTTAGCTGGTTTTAGTGTGATAGTTTATAATATACCTGATTGTTGTGTTTTTAACCATGCACTTATTTGTTTGTGGACAATCTATGCGGGTAGTTATTTGCATACACTGACTCATTCATGGTTTTGGCAGGCATGGGATCTTTTTGAATTAGGGAGGGCACTAGAGATAGTCGACCCAAGGCTGGCCGAGTTCAACCATGATGAAGCAGCAATGTGCATTCAGCTGGGGTTGCTTTGCTGCCAAGCAAGCATTGCAGATAGGCCTGACATGAACTCAGTTCATCTCATGCTTTCGAGTGACTTGCTTCCTTTGCCTATGCCTGGTAAGCCAGGAATTTATGGACGCAGAGGGGGCTATATAACAACCTCGACTTCTGCATTTACAGACACTAATCCTAGTACTGCACAAACTGCTCTTACTAAGTCTTTTGTTGGAAGCAGCAGTTTTGTTCAGGATCGTTCTACTAATTATCTCTCTGACTCCTCAGTGATGGAGGGAAGATGATATTCATTGTGTTCCTATAATGGATGGTGTGGTAATTGGTTTCATTTATTCATCTTTTTTGTAAAAGGCTTTTTATTCATTGAAAATTCAGATATGTTTGTACTACTTCTACCTTTTATTTTGGAAATTATAATATTTTTGGGCTATGGAAGAACCTTCATTTGAAATGCGTTATTTAAAAAAAAAATTAATCAAATATCGTGTATTTACATTTCTGAATTATAAAAGGGATAATTGTAAAAAGTACCTTGAGGTATTTAGTTTTTACGACTTGTGTATTTCTTCTATAATTGCAAAAAACACGTTGAACTTGTCCTTTTGTTATAATTGAAAGGGATTATTGCAAAAAAAACGCCCTTAGGTATGCAGTTTTGGCAACTCGTGTCCCCAAAAAAAACTTTTCAACTTGTACCCCTTAACTTTTATTATTTGGCCACGTTAGTAAAAAGTTATATTTTCCATCCAAATAGGTCATGTGTCATCCAAAATCTATGAAATATCAATTTTTACCCTTATAGTAAAATGACTATTTGCATAAAATGTCCCTCAAGTATGATGTTTTTTATAATTTGATCTTTAATTAATATAATTGCATAAAAGCATCATGAACTATTTACTTTTTGTAATATGTACCCTTTTTTTTCAATTGTGAAAAAGTGTTACGAACTTGTCTTTTATTGTATTTTCTATAAATTTGTTTCAAAATCGTGAATTTACCCTAAAAAATTTAAATTTTAAAGATAAGTTTTGAAGAATAAAAAATCTGAATTTTTATATCCTTTCTTGCTATTTTTACGGTAAAAAGTGCGAGAAAATTAACTGATATGAACATTTATATTTCTTGTTTTTTACTTATATTTTAAAACATAGATTATAAAGATAAAATCGTCATTTTTATATAAATTGCAATAAAAAGACTAGTTCAAAGTATTTTTTTACAACTATCAAAAAAAGGGTTAAGAGTTCCAATAAGTGAATACCCCTGAATATTATTTTTTCAATTATACCAAATATTAAAAACGGAAAGTTGACCCTCAAGATAAGTAAGTCTTTTCTCTATTTCAGAAAAAAAGTAAGTCTTTTCTCTCTCCATCATCTAATGGCGAGATAGACACTGCAAAATAATGAAAAGTATAAGGGTAAGACTTACTAGGGTTTGTTCTTGATAGTTGCCAAAATGTATAAGGGTAAAATTGTGATTTTGAAACAAATTTATACAAAATGATAAGTTTGTGGCATTTTTTGCAATTATCAAATAAAAGGGCTATAAATTGTAAAAATGAATACTTCAAGGTATTTTTATGCAACTATAATAATTCAGGGTCACATATTGTCAAAATATTATACTTGAAGGACATTTTATGCAAGTAATACGTCTTACCGTAAGATTAAAATTTATATTTCACATATTTTGGATGATACATGACCTATTTGAACGGAAAATATAACTTTTCACTAACGATTCAAATAATAAAAGTTCAAGGTATAAATTACTGTGGTTTTTCTCTTTAGGGACAGAAGTTTCCAAAACTACTTATCCGAGGGTCATTTTTTATAATATTCTCTATTTATATAAAAAAAGAAGATATTACGCTTACAATTTAAATTTCAAAAATTTGAAGTAAAAAATATATAAAATCCAAATTTTTGTAGCATTTAATTACTATTTTTAAAATTTTAATTTTAAAGGTAGAAATAAATTTTTTGAAATAAATTTATACAAAGTGTAACAAAAAAATCCAAGAATTTTTAATAATTATGGAAGAAAACGATTACACATAAAAACTCGATACCATCAGATATTTTTTTTACAATTATTCTTTATTACAAATAATTGATAGTTTATAATAATTAATTATGTAACTAAAACAAAAGAGACAAGTTTATTTGGAATTAAAAACCTAAAATATATTTTTTTGAAAGTCATAATATACATATATAAATCTAGTGTTTCTTATACCAAATAATTTATTTTTATAAAATTAATTAACTAGTGTATTTTAATTTATTTCTCAAATTTAACAATCCTCCTATTCGAGGGCTCCCTTTTTACTCTCTTCCATGCTTTATGCTGCTTATCTCATCCATCCATTAATGTTGACCCCCTCTTTCCCATCCTTATTGCTTTCGATCGAAACTGATTGAACCCTATTTGTCCTCGAAGCATATCAACCGTTGTGGTTAAATTTTCCTCTGGGATTTGCTTTGATTTAACAACCCTCAATGTGGTACATGATCTTTTGACTAAGACATCAACATATTAGTGGAACATGAGGCATACGAGACCCCTACCATACCAACCAGCCCACAAGCAAATGATAGCACAACTAGACTCAGACCGGATACATGATCTCCCTGAATCAGAAGGGGACATACCTTGCCCCAACCTTTGAGGCGTTCCATTTTTTCTTCAAGGAACTTATAGGCCTCTCAAGAAACGGAGATGATGAACTAGGCAAGTTCAAGCTCCGCCCCCATTGTAGGCTTTGGCTATACTCACTCCGTAGTAGAAGAAGCGGGCTTCGAACACCCTCCCACTGCCTGTGTAGGTGGAATCTACCGTTGAAGACATCACGAGGTCTTCGAAACAGTCTCACCATATCCAATGATCCTGCTAAACACCAACGGGGTGGTGTTGAGTAGACTCACCCCACCCTTATGGGATTTGGTATAATCTGATCCCTCTCCTCATCTTTTTTCTAGGCAACTCCTCGATTATATGGGGTACTCCTCTCCTCCTTCGTGGGACTCACCAACAGATCAAAGTGCATTTCAAGCAAAACACGTTGAATCGAGTCGAACTGACAAAAAGTGATAAACATGCTGCCTTTAGAGAATATAGATAGATCTACCATTTTGTCACATGAAATGACCGAATATTTCTACCACAGCATGTTCGTCCCTTGTTATGACGTCATCTTTTACCGTATGGACTATGGTTTTACCAAAAAAAAAAAACACTCAAATTTACAGAATGACCCATCTCACCCGCCAAAAACCGAAGTTTAGCAAGCTCTAAAACAACGGCAAGGGGTAATCCCGTACTTTTATATCGAGCGAGCACTCAGCAGTCAGGTATTCTACCGAACTCTTTTCCGGTCTTCTGTCAGTACCTACACGACGGCAGACCTTACTGAATAGTCGGAATCGGGAAGCTCAAAAACCCTTAACCATACTAGTTGGTGCGATGGAGGATTCTCCGGCGACCGGCGCACCCCAGGACGTCAAAGCCCTAATCTCACTGTACGCTTCCAACCTGTGGAACCGGTGTCGCAGCTTTTCCCCCTCTTCTGATTCCAATTTTCTCGGGAAAATTTCAAATCTCTACCGCCAAACAGCCAGACGACGGAAGCGCCGGGCATGTCTCCCCCTTCCCTTTCCTTCGAAGGACATCGACCCTTCTATGTAAGAGCTATTCTCATCCTCCTATTTTCTTATTTAATCTGGACTGCGGAATCTTGATGTATGAAGAATGTTGAGAAATTGCCGTTGGCGTTGTGTAGAACTCAACCTTTCACGTAGAGTTGAATCGCAATCATAATGTGCGTGTAGTTATAGAAGATAAACGTTGAACATTTCTACTGCAAATTGATCAATCTATGTTGTTTGTTAAGATGAAATGAAATTTCAACAAATAAATGCTTATAGGGTTCCTGAGTGCAGTGTCATGTCAGAAGCATCTGGAGTTTATGATGTCTTGGAGGATATTCTGGAGCGCCTATTTTTAAGTTTGCATAACATTCAGAAGAATTTGCAATTTTGGCAATCGAGAGCCGAGGTTTGTTAACGATGCATTGATGCCCAAATTTAGCAATCCTAATCCATTTTCTGAATGTGTTTTGCAATTCTACATCTACCATTTATTGATATGTTGATGGTATGGCAGGGGGCAGATGCTAGAAAAATGTACTACATGATTTTTGAGAGAGGGCCACGAGCCTTTGTTGACCAGACAGTTCAGCTGTTAGGCCAATGTGTAGCTGAAGGTTCAGCCCTGCAGAATTTATGCCACTCTGCATCTGCTCATATGTCAGAGAGGATTTTTATTTTAACTAGCTTAAGATCTTCTCTTGCTGCATTTTTGGCCCAGGTTTGCCCTTAAATTCCTTTTGCTGATTCTGTAATGTCAGTGTATGTGCTGTCTTGTTTGAATTAGACTGTAATACTTGCTGAGCTTCTCTACCGATCATGTTTTGTCACTGATTTGCTTTCTGTTCTGGCATCATATTCAGGTTGAGTATTCATTTCCGTCCTGTAGTGAACTTGCATGAGTAAATCATTTCAATATTCACTCCAAAAAGTCCCATTCACTCTAGTGATGGTCCTTTGCTGAACTTTTGAGTGAATAATTTAGTACTCTCTCGAAAGGCCCTTCAAACATTCCATGCACACTCATTGATAGTCCTGTACCCTGATTACAATTATAGTGAATTTGTCTTTCTTTTTCTTTCCCCACACAATGAATTGTCGATTATATTGAGTTCAAAGATCCCATGCTTATGGGCATAGAGAAAGGTCAGATTTATTTATTTATATTATTTTTATCACAGATTTACACTGAAGTTGACAAATGTGGTGAGAAGTTAAGTAAAGATCCTCAGAAGACCTTGTCATCGCTGTTGATTACCATTAACGGGCTATTTTCAGAATTGGAAACATCAATTGGCAATCAACGTGCCGCATGTCAGGTAATATATGTTATACACATGTTTTGACTATCCTCTAGTAATTACTATGTTTTTCATATTATCTCCATTCTCATTTTATATGGGTGTTGCAGTCATAAAAATACCACATGTTAAACATATTTGTTTAATGCTCATGATTCTGAACTCAGAATTTCTATAATGATTTTGCAGGGTAATTGTTCCCTAGAGGGGAGCTATTCGAATCCTCTGCTGTTTGAAGAACTTCCAGAAATGAGTAAGGAAGGGTCTGAGTGGACAGAATCTGAAATGAAAGATACTGTTAGCCTGGTCTATCGGAATCTAGACAAGCTGGATAGTTTTGTATCTCTTGTTGTAAGAGATCCTTTCATTTTTCTACATCACCTTGTTTCTTGCCTAAATATTTAGTCATATGTACCTGTAAGCTTTTTCCTTGTGTCTTATCCATTAATCATCCTATTTTGAATGTTTGTTGTGCTGGTTTTGTAAATTTATCACGACAAGGTGTCATTTTTTGGTCTCGGGCCAGATGGCAAGCCCAACATCTCAAACAGTTTCCTAGAAAAAAAAATATAAAAAACTTGTTATTCTACAAAGGTTTTCAGTTTAATTTAATCCTAAAAAGTTCTCAATGTTATATAATAGTTTATCTATAACATGCCTATAAAAAAAGACTGTCCTGCATGTGAAGTAAGGTCATAAAAATCATAATAATTAATTGTGTGGTATCATGTTACTGGATAAAAGAGGTGACATGCGATCAGTTTACTTGAAGTGGAAAATGTGTGTATGATATGGTGGCTATTTGCCATATAGGCATGATTGTAGTACTACTTGATTAGCTGTAGATAGATATTTTTCATTATCTTCTTCATTGATGTTTGTCATGTTGGGTTGAGGTACCTCCAGATTTTATCTCATTTAAATGAATAAATAAGTAATGTTCCTGTGATTAAACCAATTCATTGGTTATAACTCTGTTGTGATGACTAACAAGTTTCTAGTTTTGACATATGTTGAGTACATGTCTTTTCTGCCCATAGGTTGCCAAAAACAGGAAACCTAAAACTGTAACTCTATACTGGATTCGCTACACATGTGGTGCAGTAGGCCTATCAGTTTGTTCTATGTGGCTCCTAAAGCACAGCCGTGTTATGGGAAGTCCTGACATTGACAACTGGATTCGTGAAGCAAAGGATTCAACCGTTAGCTTTCTCAGTGATCATGTAGAACAGCCGGTACAATTTTGAAACTACTTCTCTCATTTGTTTGATTTTTTTACCCTTTTCTTTATGTATAATTTCTAGTAATATGACCTTTTTGTCTTCTGAATTTTAAATATGAGCTGACCTCGTGACACAAGAATTTACATTTTTGGAATGTCTGGATAAATGAAAAAAAAAACCCAACATTTTCCGCAGATTTTAATATTTGAATTTCTAAGTATGGTCTTATGATAGTATAAGTGGTGCAAATTATGTTTTTGTTCTCCCTTTCTAAGAAGTTGTATGCATGCTCATTTAATATATCTATCTCTAGACTAGAATATTTGAAATTTAATATGTATCAACTCTGTGATGTACCCTCATCCTCATTTAATTTATTAACAGCTACTGTCTATTCGAGATGAACTTTTTGAGACATTCAGGAAGAGGCATAGAGGTGTGATGGATCTTGAGGAAGTGCAGTTGACTTCTAAATCTCTTCACAGGTATGATTCTGCCTTTCCATTTTTCTTTTCATCTTTGAGTTCACATTATTACATTTTGTTGGGTTTGGTTGTACTAATATGTTATTGGATATGAACTTGTGAAGAACTTGTCTTCATGGAGGGTTTGGCCTGCAAACACGCAGTGGTGCCGGCCCTCTTAAAGTCGTTTAGTCCTTGTTTCCCTGGCAAAGCAGGGAAAGTGATCACACAATACTTTTCTCATATAGTTGAATGTAAATTGCGGATGCATTATATAGTACTTCCTTAACAACTCGAATTTTCCAAAATGGACAAACAAATGGAGAAATAGAAGTGTATAATAATTGTTCTCAGGGGTAATTTTTTTCTTGAATCTTTCTTAATAAGAAAGATTATTGGCATTTCATTAATCTTCAATTTTATTTAAATTTTGAGATGGTTTTGGTTATTAAGTTGTTATTTCCAATGATTTCAACCTATTCGTCTTCTGGTTCACAGAATGCTGTTGGCTTTCAGCGAGCACACAAAAGGTCAAAGTTTACCTAAGAATGCATCAGACCAGGAACTGCTTGAAATAGTGATGTCCAGGTAGAATGTTTCACTCGTCTTGATTGCTTATCACTTTTGATGGTATTTGATAATTATGAAGCGCTTGATGTGTAATTCAGAACTAGAAGATTGTTTTTTGAACGCTGGTCACATCAATGGTGGGATAATAAAAATTCAACTATCATGGAGAGTGAGTTGACTCAGTCCCTGTTACTCACCCACTAGTTTGGGACCTAATATAACTAACACGAGAATCTCCTATTTTATGTGGATCTCAGTATGTTGCTATATAGTGTGTATTCTAGACCTTTTCTCCTTGCCTTACATTGTGTGTTTTTATTTCTTAACAATTGGGTCTCTTTTAACTCCTATTGTCTACTTGAGCTGACTCATCTGTTTTGATATTTTTATTTACAAAAAGAAAAAGGAAAAACAATGAGTGGGGTTTAGGATTGAATGTTATAAGTTTTTTTACTAGTGTATACTGCTTACTATAGGCATTATCATAGGCCTTCTTTTCCACAATGCAGAGAGTTTTTTTTCACTAGATCACTTTCTGCAGGTATGAGAAGGAAATATCCCATCCAATCCAGAATCTTGTTAATGGAGAACTTGCCCGCGCTTTACTAATCCAGGTACCTTACATTACTATTATTATGCTGTTGATTATTACTATGACCACCTTATGACAGGTTTTTGCCATTACAGGTTCAAAAGCTAAAACTGGATATTGAGACGTGAGTTCTTTTAACTGTTGAACAATTATTTTCATACATATTTGTTTTTCTCAGTGCCATTCCTGAAAACTAAAATCTTGACAGGGCAATGCTTGAATTGAACCAGATTCTAAGGGCAAATGAAATCAACTTTGCTATCCTAGCTGCCTTGCCTGCATTCTTCCTTTCTGTTCTTCTGCTGGCACTAATACGGGCGTGGTATAAAAAGGTATCAAAGCTCTGAGTTCTTGTAGTATTTCATAGCATAAACTACAGGGCATTTTAGAAGGTCCCATTCTATTCATTTGTTTAAATAGTAAGGTTTTAGTACTGTGATGTCATATTCCAACTGCTATGAACGATAAAAAAGGATTGTTACATTGGCTTCCTATTGACTTACTGTAAAAAAAATTATTCCTGTTTATACTTTTTTCTTGATGTTATTATTATTATTTTGAATAAACAGGATACTAGAGCAGAAGGAAGGGGAAGGGTTGCCCGTCTGCAGAGGAGGCTGCTTGCTGTGGAGATTGAAAAAAGGATTATGCAGTATCAAGCCTATCTCAATCAAGGGCTGGTCAGTAGATACTGTCTTGACTCTTCACAATTTTCTTAGAGCATCTTATTAATATTTCTTCCATTTACATGACAACCAAAAATGATAACTCATAGTTTCTAAAATCAAATCACGTTAAGCTGTATTACAACTAAGCAAGACTTTGTTACTTCACTTTATTCCTATTATCATAAAGGCCCCACATCCCTCATTCCTGCCAAAGCTTGTTTTCTCTTTGGACAAATCAAAGTCCTTCAATTTTTCTAGTTCTCGATGAATAGATGAAGAGAGATGCCAAACTAAACACAGTACAATAAATCTGATTCATAGCTCTAGTTGTAACTCATATCTTCTGCGGTAGAGAAAAAAAGATCATTCTCCTTGTTTCATTTCCAGGAAAGAGAAGCACAAAGCACTTTCGGATTGGTGTTATACAGTATGGATCGCCTATACCATGCTGTTGAGAGGCATGCAATAGCAACTGGCGAATGGCAGTGGTTAGTTTCAAATTATTTTTATGTTACCATTTATAGTTTTATTTGCTGATACTCGTTTATGTTTTTAATGAACAGTTTAAGACAAGATATCATTGATTTGGGAAGAACTGGCCTACCAATTGCCTATAAGCTTACTGTGACATCTCGCCTGGAGAGGGTTTATGATTGCTTGCTTCCTTCATTGACTCGGCAATAGTTCTTTTGGCCCTAATTTGATCGGTTAAGGCTTTGATAAATTTTGTTGATAGCAACATACTATCGGTTCTGTGTTGTGAATTTTTTTAATACAAGTTATTGCTGCAAAGCAGCACAGCCCTAATTTTTGGGTCTGCGGGAATTATAAAGCAAAGCTGAGCTTTGGATCTCTTGTAACTGCAAAGTCTACCATCATTCCTAGTATGGTATCAGTGCTTGCAGCTCTATAAGCTGTTTTGTCCTATTGAATGCTTCATAGTCCAAAATAAGAGTTTTTAGATTTACTTTCTGTTGGAAGTTCGTTATGCATGAGTGTTACTATCTGATAAGGAAAATTTCAAAAAAAAAAAAAATGATTCTTAGGTATTGTGTCTGTAGAGAAAAAACCTTATAACTTTTATTATCTTGTACCCTCAATCAAAGGTTATGTTTTCCATTCAAAGTGGGTCATGTCATGTGTCATCCAAAGTTTTTTTTTAAAATTTCATTTATACCCTAATGTTTGCAGGAAATGTTTCGTGGGTAAAATATGTTTTTACAATTTGTGATCTTGAATCAATGTAAAACCTCGGAAGTAGAAAGTTGCTAATGAGAAAAAATAATTGATACGTTATATTAACAAAACATGCGACTTTCACAATTTCGTATGCAAGAGGAGACCGTATAGAAAGAGAATAGTTGATGATGATCTAATAGGGTTTGAAGCTGCATGTAATAACACAATACAATTGTAAAATCAACTACCTTAACATGTAACCGTTGACTTTTATGCTTTAACGCATGTCTATATCAATCTACATCAATTATGAATTACAATTCAAAAGCAAAACAGGTAATTGAAATTAGGCTGTTGATGATCACTCTATTGGGTTATGTGGCTAACCGATTTCAGTTCAGTGCACATTTCCAAGCCAACCGATAATGGAAGGAGTGGCTATGAAGCTTCCTTCCTCTCTCCGATTCTTAAACCCTAGCTTCCCCTCCTCCGCCGTCCGCCTCCGCAGACTCTCCTCTTCTTCCTCCTCGGTTTCGGCTTCCACCGTCAGCGAGGGCAGCTCAGCTCTCGCCTCTCTTTATCTCGTTCACCTCCCCCGACCCGACTTTCCTATCCTCCACCAGGTTTGTTTGCTTTCCGAGAAGATGTTTTGTCTTCGTATGATTTCATTTTCATTTGACTTGCTGTTGGTGCTGGTCTGCGAATTTCAATCATGTTTTCGGAACTGGAGTCGCCACCTGTTCTGAGCCAGTTCGTATTGCTACTTCCCCAGTTATTGAGCATTTTAATTTGTTTAATTCTTAGCAAAATTCTGTTTGATAGGCTTGATGAACTGAGTGTTTAGTGTTAAGTTTGTTTAAATTTGATCAGTTGCTCAAGTGTGTAACACAAGATTTGGTCTCTTGAATCCAATTGTATGAGATAGACTGATGTCTTTGATCCCTTCATTTACGTTTGGATCATTGTTCAGATTAGCTTTATATATATATATAACCATATTGTGAATTTGTGAGTGGTAATGGGGTCACCATTGTTTTGCAGGAGGTGAATGGCTCAAAACTTGTGTACTTGGACAATGCTGCAACTTCTCAGAAGCCTAAACCTGTCTTGGATGCTTTACTGAACTATTATGAAGCTTACAACTCAAATGTGCACCGTGGGATTCATTTTCTAAGGTAATATGTGAACTCCTTTGAACTTGTTGCCATGTGTTATTGACTATTCTACAGGGGTTTCTTTGTTTGTTTGTTTTCCTTCCTTTGCTGTTGGTTCTGGGTGCGAGCCTTTGACACGTTTTTTTTAAATCAATGCAGTGCAAAGGCAACGGATGAATATGAGCTGGCCAGGAAGAAAGTAGCAACCTTTGTTAATGCATCAGAATCTCGAGAGATCGTTTTTACAAGGAATGCTACTGAAGCTATCAATTTGGTAGCTTACTCATGGGGCCTCTCGAATTTGAAAGAGGATGACGAGGTTTGCCTTTTGTTATATTTTTTTGAGCTTATATTAGTTTCATTTTCGTATAGCCATTCTAACAATTTATGCATGTTACACCATTATATTTATTCAAGCTCAACAGAAGGTAAAATTGTCTTAAATTCAATTAAAATGTACTGTTGTTAGCATGAACATAGGCCTGCATTGTTAAGTACTCTGTTAATTAGAGAAACACAAAGGTTGTGGAAATCCGTGGAGAGGAATTAACATATAAGTATCAGATTCCAAAGTGCTTTGCTAAAGGATTTAAGCAGTTGACACTTGACGCCAATACCACTTGACAAATGGCCTTGTCGATGTATTATGCTGGTAGGATGATTAGGAATATACTATGTTTGTTTGTCTGAACTGGAGCTTATGGTTTGAGGGTAGTTTGGATGGGCTAGCCATGCAAAAAAGAGGGTTATCTCCAACATTAATTTCTGCATTGGGTAAACATGCTCAAATTTGTATTAAAAAATTGCATCAGCTAAACCCCAAATTGGCCATTGATATTCTCTTATAAGAGTCTACATAACTTTGGTTGTTGCTTATATCACTCAACCTTTTAATCTACATCATATTTCGTGCAGATCATACTCACAATAGCTGAACATCATAGTGCCATTGTTCCTTGGCAACTGGTAGCTCAGAAGACGGGTGCTGTGCTGAAATTTGTGACTTTGAATAAAGATGAACTTCCAGATATTAATGAGTTGAAAGGAATGCTTTCAAGGAAAACAAAGCTTGTTGTCACTCATCATGTCTCCAATGTGTTAGGTAGGCTCTCTGTCCTGAGTCTTTTTTACTTGGCTGATCATGTTGTTCTCTTCTTTCCTGGACGCCCCCGACACTTCGAGAGTCTGAATGTTCATGTGCATTAATGTCCTATATTTTGAAAAAAAAAAAAATAAAAAAAAAAAAAATCTGTATGTTGAGCGAAGGTTTACAAACTTAGTTTGTCTATAAATGCTCTAGATGCTATATTATTTTTGTGCCTTAATGAACTATTGGGATGCTGATATAAAAGAACACTATGTTTCATCTGGTGTAGCTTCCGTTCTTCCGATTGAAGATATTGTACTTTGGGCACATAATGTTGGAGCTAAAGTTCTGGTAGATGCTTGTCAGAGTGTTCCACACATGCCGGTTGATGTCCAGAGCCTTGGGGCTGATTTTCTCGTAGCTTCTTCTCATAAGGTTAGGTTATTGCCTTATACGCTAAAATTTATGCCTACTGGGTGAGTTTATGAAGTTTAAGGAATAAACATGCTTCAGATGTGTGGGCCTACAGGCATTGGATTCTTGTATGGAACGAGTGAACT
>JAYMTN010000279.1:0-18293 GCA_036897425.1 Erodium trifolium
TTAGCCTGAAGTGGCTTCAATTATATGCAGACCACATAGCAGGACTTGGTTCTCTGTTTCTAGCACTATATGACCAACCCATTTGATACTTAAAACTTGGATGTAGACAGGCAAATCATTTTTAGCACAACTTGCTTTCAGTCAAGCAACAATCTGTCAGTCTTCTTATTTTAGTTCATGTTGGAGCCTTCTAGAGGTTACAGGTTCAAGTTTGTACATAATGGTGTTTCTGTTTCGCTAGATCCAATACAGGTTCATGCACTAGGCTGCGCTTCTTTCGGGACGTATTGGGTTCAAGAATTTGACAGCCTGATTCATATTTTGTTTGGAAAAATCACTGCTGACGGAGTTACTTTTAAGAATGATAGCAGACTGTCATGACAAAAAGAGACTTTTCATGCCTCAAGCATGGTACAACTGAACATCTTCAGGCAACAGAACGAGACTTTTCATGTACAATAACAATTAATGGCTATGATAAAGAAGAGAGCACTGGACTTACTTGTGAAGCCAAAATTTGAGCCTTAATATTTGTGTACATCTGCAGACATCATGTTTATCACAGCTAAAAGTCAACTTTAGTATGCACATCCAATTGTTTTTATATAAGATGATAGACATTGCAATCAACATCTCTCTCAACAATAGGAAATTCTACCCATGCCTTCAAAAAGAAAATAAATACAGAAAAAATGTGGAGAAGTAACAATCATCTATTAGTTCCAATGTCAGATCATAGCTTTGCTGTCAATTACAAGGTAATCCATGATATTGAACAGTAAGAGGAAACTCATAAAAGTTCAACCTATAATTACTAGTTCAAAACTAGCTGTTTTGGGGTGGACCCTTATTATACAGATATGAAGAGCTATAAAGTGTTAGGTTACAAAAGTAATCTTTATGCTGCCAGAGGCCTGGAAAATAGAAGATTTTAAAGCAGTTTCCCACAGAACACCAATTACCATCGGCAGAGATATAAAACCCTAATCTGAAAGTACTATTTTTCTATCTACCAAGTAAAGAGAACCAAGTAACCACGTAAGTATGATAAATGCTTATTAGGTAAGTGAAGATTCGGTATGCATCGGTCGTTCCATCAACTAAGAGTGAGGGATACAGTAATTAAACCCTATGGTTTCAGGTCAGATGACTATGGTCCTACAGTTTGCTTTTCAATATTACTTACCACTCCCGTATAAACCCCCAAATACTAGTGATACTTGAGATTACCCAGCTTCATAGATTAATGAAAGCGATTCAATCATCGAACAAGTCATTTAGACCCTTTTACAACCAAAAGGCTTCAACTATAGGAGGTCAATCTCCACCCCTCAAATTCTATACATGACAGCCACCTTAGGTCAATCTCCCTTTCATGTCACAAGACAGTGACACATGCCGAATAATCAATACATTTCCAAATTAAACCAAAAAAAGTACACTATTCATCAACATGGAGAAATCCTTCACTACTTTTTATTTTATTTTATATATTCATACTGGTTAGATTTATATTTAGTACATGAGTCATAAACTAACTTGGATTAGTGCACCCTTATTCATGATGCATCAAAATACTAGAGGTAGTTTAGGAAACATGATTGATAACAACAAATCAAACTTAAAAGGAGCGAGAACCAAGAGGAAAGTAAGACACTACCTCCTCACTTATAAGTATCAAGCTCAGCATTGGCCTGCCGATAGTCCACAAGTTACCCTTGTCTTCAAATAAAACAATCTCAAACAGAATTTCCAACATCTAGAGGAAGAAAAAAAAAGGGTCATATCAAGGTGGATAATGACTTTTATGAAATGAAAATCAAAATAATATTCCCACAGAAATAAAAAATAGTAAAATGTGGATCCTAGATGCTCATGTAAAGTCTATTGTGGTCAGTTTTAATAATCTTCCTTCATTTCATGGTAATGTAAGCAACATAGGACACTAACTTTTGAGAAGTTAGGACCAAAGGGGCAAGGCTACAAAGTAAGACTAGTTAATATCTTTGAAAATGGTTCGGTAACTTACATTTTGACCGGCTTCCATGAATCACACATTTCAACCACATTTTAATAAAAAGGTGACATATCATCAACAACTATATCTTCCCTCAACTCCCTTTGGTTTTATATGCCTCTATTATGAGTTAACTACCCAATCAAATACCGATGACACAATTTGAAGTGTTTTCTGAAAGTTATTTTAAGGAGCACTACTCCATTTATTACATGCCAATTCCTATATGGAACCTCATCATACTTTTACATTCTGTTCATGCCATGCATTTGAATATAACTAGAAGTTCAATTACTAACAGTTTTCTGAACCCTTCAGATCAATTTGACATCAGAAATTTGATCTATTTATAAAATGCCGCTACTTTTAACAATAAAAATACCCAACTAATTTTCTATACAAAATCGTAACTGTAAAAGAATCTTTAGTTTATAGATAGTGACACTACGATTCCTTATAGCCGAAACTTTGCAACCAGCTTACTTTTGGAAATAGAGTAGGGTTATCTGCAACGTGTTGAGCAAGATTGAGAGTAGCTGCTGTAGCGGTAGACTCTCCCACAAAGATGTGGTTAAAATAATAGGTAGCCAAATTATCCACAGCAGATGCACACTGTCGTACATATGAAAAATTATAACACTTCCAAAATAACATGTTTGTTACTGAAACCAGCAGAAACATGGTTAATACATATAATGAGAATAAAACAAACCTGAGACGAGATATTTGCATTTGACACTTTAAGGCCAGCTTCAAGTGATGCTGCAATATGCATAAAGTAGCTTGCTTCCAAATTGAAAATGAACACTATATGGTTTTTCAATAGCACCTCCAACAAAGCGAAGTATGCAGATGTGAGCTGGGAGTAAAGATATTGTTAGAAGACTGTAATAACAGAAGAACCAAGAAAAACAACTTTTCAATGTTAAGCATGAAATATTAGATGGTTGCTCAAATAAAAAAAAGTACGCATTTCTCATTTACAGTCCATTTCTTTGAGAGTTTAAATAAAAAGTGGAATCCCACCACACATAGGAAAGTCAAGTAGCAGTATATCACTTACAAATTATGATACTACAAAAGCAAGAAAGTTAAGATACAGACAAATAAAATTTTATTTTAGAGGGCAGATCTCATGTAGGGAATAGTACACAAGTTGACTTATCAAACAAAATTTTTAGAATACCAATAGCCTACTTTGCCCAAGAGTTTATTAAGTTGATGTGCCCACATAATATAGTTGCTCAAAGCTTAATCTTACGTCCCTAAAGTAAGGATATGAGTCTAGGGCTCGAGATCTTATTAGAGTTTACATAGCTAGCCAATATTGAGTATCGTCCCAATTTGTCAACTCCACCCTAAATTTATTTTCGTTCTTAAGTAGATATTCATTTCTATTATGACACACGTGTAGATGTTTAATCCTACATGTGAGTGGGAGTATTGAAATATTAAAAATTATCAGTTCTTCGGCAACTACGAAATTTGAAGGGTAGTAATGGAATCCAATCTTTGGTTCAGAGCAAATCTCGTTGTGTTATATGGCTTGCACGTGAGGGGGAGAGTTAGAATACCAATAGCCTAGTGATCCCAAGAGTTTATTGAGTTGATTATGGTAAGCCCAAGAATCAATTGGGCTAGTTATAGTGTCTATTGAGTGCCCATGTTTTCCCTAAAATAAAGTGAGTCTCTACTTTGTACTAATCATCAAGTAATAATAATACTTCTATATCTCTAGTCTTACAAAAATCTGGCACCAGACAAAAAGAAACAAACAAATAAGCAGTGTGTATCCATTTAAGTTCTCATATAGGACACCTTTCCTCCACACATTTAGAAGTAAAGATTCGAATTTTCCACAGATTAAAATTTTCTTTGAAAGCAATTTAGGATAGAATACAATTCACTTGCTTTACAACTGAATTCTTGCGTGGATAAAAGATAGGTCTTTTTTTGGCCGTGGACAATACTTTAGGGTAAGTTTTGGCAATTAACCCTAAATTTTAATGAAGAGCGAGGTGGCCACAATAACAAAATGAAAGGAAAATCTATCCACTATTCTGACGCTGAAGGACATCTTAGAATAACTCAAGTACTTGACACTGGATTAAGATAAATTCACATTTGGCACTGTTACAAGATCAGGAGAACTAACAGATTAGACATTAATAACTCCCTACAGAAACGAAACATAGAAAGTCTAACTAATTTAAATCGGAAGCTGTACCTTTCGATATGCTAATACATCAGCCAAAGGAATTGATACAGCCATCTTCAGAGCAATCTCAAGAGCATCAATGAGAGCTCTATCACCATAAAGTTCAAACACACCATAGTTGACATAGTTCCCAGAAAGTGCTGTAACACATAAATTAACAATAGCGACAGAGTCAGCACTCAGATCAAAACACATAAAACTATGGTCACCATATATGAAGACAGCTTTAGTAATCTCAGATATAGCGTATTGTTTTTAGGGTTAATTGCTAAAAACTACAACATGTTTTACCCACTTGCTAAAAACTACACTGAGTTTGGAAGTGTGCAAAAACATACAATACGTATTGTCCAGTCTTCTTTTAAAATAATGACCAATTCTGTTAACCCCTACAAGATATGTGGACAAACAATACATATAGCCTTTAAAAGTATACTTTAACCGAACAGAATATTCTGTTCATTATTTTAATAGAAGACGGTGGACAATACGTCTTGTATATTTTTGTCCACTTTTAAATTCAGTGTAGTTTTTAGCAAGTGGGCAAAACATGTTGTAGTTTTTAGCAATTAACCCTTGATTTTAATCAGCTGAAGAAAATTTATTAATGTAAGAGGAAAGTGTCTATCCAAGACGAAAAAAGAGATCTTCAGGCCGAAGGCCAAACAAAGAAAGTACAATCAAAAAAAAAATACAAGTCACCTCCAAGGCATATCAAGAACAAAATTAGGAAACAGAGAAAGATAAAGGGGTAGCATTCCAAGCCGAAAGGATGGAGTAGTGTTGTCCTACTTAAAAGTTTACAATCAGATTACATCTTTGTGAAGAAATGCATGCTATAGCGCTGAAGGGATTCTTGGCAAGATAAAGAAATTGTCAGATTGAGGACAGAGTGGTAAAACAATGAAAGAGGGCAACCAAACAGTGCAATTAAATGTACACGCGCACATACAACAAGATTAACATGTCTATCCAGTGTAAGTAAAGAGAAGAGGATTGAAGATAAAAGGAAAGATAGAGACAAGCTGAGCAACGATCTGCAGAGCCCAAATCAACCAGGTGATACCATGTCAGGCTAATATAACGGTTTGGACTCAACAACTAAAAGGACACCCTAGCTTTATTTGTCCTTTCCTTTTATAAATAGGCATATATTTCTAATATTACTAGAGCAGTTTATAAGTGGGACTTTAACTTTATATTCAACATGAAGAAAATCTTCAATGTTGATTCTACTAGGGTGTAATTCTGCTTCGCATCAATAAGCTTTAATTCTATGCTACAAAATCCAACCCCAAAACAAGAGATGATAACTGAAATACAGAAGAGATTTTAACATGAAGAATAAACCACCAAACTTGGACCAAGCATATAACAGGGAAAATAACCAGAACTAAGTCTCTGTTCACTTCAAAGGAGTGCATCCATTAAGTATGAAACATGCCATGGATGTTAAGCTTCCCTCTCTTTACAAGGATATGTGACAAAAAGTATATATATATATATATATGTTCATAGATAATATAGACTTGATGAACCAAATATTAATGCACAAAAAAAAGTCAAGTTAGTAAAGTACATTATTTTCAACAAATTGTCACATAGCCACCAAATGAAGCTTAAAGAAGGGAAATTAAATGAATACCGTTTGTAAGAATAGTCCAACAGATCCAAATCCCCTTGTATTTGAAGGCATACATATTTGCTCGATTGGGGAAGGACAAAACCCTTGCTCCATAAGACACAATCAGTTTGCTGACTTCCCGGAAAAGTAATATACCATTAGGAGAAGATGAATCAAAGGTCAATCGTTGGGATTTGTTTAGCACCAGCTCAGCCACAAATTTCAACACGGGGGTTGTCACCTATACAGTTTTCATATGTAAAATATTCATTTTACTGTAGAATGGGAAAACTTTAATTTCTACATATAGAGTAACATGAGATTACTGAAAAATAGCATGCTAAAATCACCACCAAAAGATTTCCACTACATAAAAAAATGATCACCACAATCACATGTGAGAAAACTGCAGAGTAATTAACTCAGCCCCCTCCTACTAATAAGTTTTGATGTCACCCTTTACACACCGAGCTAACCTTTTAAAAAATTCAAATACTAAGTTGTGTTTTCTACAAGCACCTAGAAACTTCACCACAAATAACACAATAATTTTGCTTGTTAAAGCACCAAAAGCACAAACAAATCAGACTTCAGAGTTCCAGATAGGAGATCCACGCATGAAGATCTCAACAAGTGGTGTAATGGCCCCAGTAGTTTATGCAATTACTACCAGCTAGTTATTAGAGGTTTCATTTTTAGTAGTTTTGTTTTAGTACAACATGTTCTGCATTTAGGAGAGTAGTTAGTGTTGAGGTGAAATACGTAGTAGCTTAATTCATAAACTTGCAATGGCAATCCCTATCTAGGGGAGAAACCTGCACAAATCAGAAAACAAACTAAGGTAGGAAACCAATTAGGTAAAAGAAATTACCTACATTTATCCTAATTGTAACACTCCTCAAGCTAAATGATACAAATCATATGTGCTAAGCTTGTTATATATACAGCTTACGTGGAGTCCTAATTGTAACACTAGAATTGACAAATTTGGTTGCGATGCAACTTGATGTAATCTTCTCCTTGCTAAAGTGACAATCGATTTCTGCATACTCGGCTCTTTAGTGAAGCACATGATTAGACGCAATGTGTAACATCACTTAACTGTCTATTAATTTCATTGGAGTAACGTTCATAAGCTTGAGTTCTTGAAGTAGCTGTTTCACCCCTATTAGTTCACATGCTGCGAAAGCCATGGCCCGGTCTTCAGCTCATGCACTGAATCTCAAAACAACAATGTACTTTTTACACTTCCAAGATGTCAAATTACCACCCATCATGACAGTATAACCTGAAGTAGAATGTCTATCTAAGGGAGATCTTGCCCAACCTGCATTTGAATATACAACTACTTTTGTATGTCATGCATCTTCATACAACAAACCCTATCCTGGAGTTCTTTCAATATACCATAAGATGCATACTGTTGTGTCTCAATGACGATCATAAGAGGACTGAAGAAATTGACTCACCACACTTGCAACAAATGAAACATCTGGTCGAGTAATAGTAAGGTAATTAAGCTTCTAAACGAGTCTTTCGGAGGCTCCCTTTGTTTTGAAAGAAGTATGGATCCATAGGTATATCATAAGGTCGACAATCAAGTATCTGGGTCTCTGCAAGAATGTTAAGGATGTGTTTTCGCCGAGAAATTACTATTGTTGCGTTGCTAGCTTGGACAACCTCAACGCCAAGTAAATATTTGAGTTGACCCAAGTGTTTAGTCTGACAACGCTTAAATAAATGCTCTTTTAATCTATGAATCCCGTCTTTATTGTCTTTTGTATTGACTTTATCGTTAACATAACCAACTACATATACACACTTGCTTTGTGATGTGTTATGGTAGAAATCAGAATGGTCAGCCTCACCATAAACCATGTCAAATCATTGGATAAATGTATTGAATCTGTCAAAACATGCTCGATGTGGTTACTTGAGACTACAACCGATCTCTCCCAAAGTAATAAAACCGAGTGACTGCTCCATGTAAATCTCTTCATCAAAGTCACCATAAAGAAAAACATTCTTGACATCCAACTAAGGGACTGTGGCAATACAGATGAATAGGCGAACCAACACAACTTTCGCAACTAAAGAGAGAATGTATCACCATAGTCAAGCCCAAAAATTTGAGTGTAGCCCTTAGCAACAAGCCGAGCAGTTTCAATAAGTGACGGTTTTTGCGTTTTGCAACTCCATTTTGTTGATGGGTTTATGTACAAGAAGACTAATGAAGAATGACATGGGAGCTCATAAACTCTATATAATAAGTAGTGAAACATATTTTGCATTATCACTATGTAAAATGTGTATGCGGACATTGAATTGATTTTTTATTTCAATATAAAATTATTTGGAAATGGAAGACAACTCAAAATGACACGTCATTAAGAATAACCAAGTGTGTCGAGAATACTACTCAATAAAGATAACAAAACATTGGTATCCTAATACAGAATGAACACGACTTGGACCCCAATGTTGCAGTAGACCAATTCAAAAGAAGAAGATGCTCTATCACTTAAACGTTTAGGAAAAGAAGTAGAATTTGTTTACCACAAGACACATTACATTTGTAAGATGATCTTCGAGCCCTTGGCTCATAAACCATAATTCAATAGAAGCATCTCATGATGTCTAATAGAATTCCATTTAGTTTCTCTATTGTAATAACCGGAATAAGAAAGAAAGAGAATGCACTGGTTTGTAGAACTAACATACTAAAGGAGAGTAGATCGAAAAATTAAATAACTGATTTTGGCCTGGCTCCCCGTGGAGCTGTTTTAGGCCTCTAAGGTTTTGGTAGATTAATGGCCTCTGGTAACTATGGTGCTAGCGGTGAGACCAGAAGACTCCCAGAACAAAGCAGATTGGAAAACACAACAATAGAGATCAGTATGTCTTCGGCGGGGCATGGGGGAGCGTGCGGAGGACTAGGGTAGAGCTACTTCGAGTATTGGTATTGTTGGTCACTACACTCGTTGCGGTCAGTTCATATTTCGGAGAAAACACTTCCGAAAGCAAAAGGCAAAGATTACCAGTTTTTTTTTTGTTTATTAGATAGATTCATTGTCCCAGCGGGGAAAAAACGGTGCCCTAAGCCTCTAATACCATGTTGAGATAAAAAAAATATATTAGCTTAATTCATAAACTTACAATAGGTTATCCCTATATAGAGGGGAGAAACCTACACATATTAAGAATTGAACTAAGATAGAAAACCAACAAGGTAAAGGAAATTGCCTACATTTATTCTAGTTCTAATAGTTAGAATCAGTTCTACATATTCTTATAACTACCCCACTCACACTTGATAGATTAGGTAGTATAAATATGCATGCTGTTATCGAAAAAAAGAACAGAAAGGGGCCGAGAGATCCAGAGTTCACTCATTAATCAAGCTCCAAAATGAGATTAGAGAGTTCTATCATTAATCGAGCTCTCAATCTATCAGCGTCCAAGACCCATAACTTGATCCAAACATGGGACCGTAACAGTTCCCTTCCTGAATGGGATACATACTTTAACTCTTGTAGAGATCCAATAATACATAAAATATTAAAATAAACATACTATATACTTTAGAGACATGGAATAAAACACAAGCTTGTTTCATACAACCCACTATATGGAAGTTCATGAAGAAATATGGTAGTTTGCACCTTACCTCTGGAGTATCAGCCCAATGTGCAATGCCTTTTAACAGAACAGGCATGTATGCTGGATATAGCCAATCAAAAAGAAAGCCATATGTTCTACGACTGAAAAGCAGAAAGAACCAGAACAATAATAATTTTTCAGAATTCTGCAAAAAAGTATGAATAATAATGATTAAAACACCAACCTATTTGTTGCCATAGCAATTCCTCTGAGATCCCGCATCAAACCAATCAGTGCATATTTGACAACGTCTGACCGGAACAATGCATCTGGAGTGGCTTCTAAACTGACGAAAACCTTAAGTTGAGTAACCACCACAACTAAGTTAAAAACTTTTAATGGAGAGACTAATACAACTTTAAAACACTAATAAGCAACCAATCTGACTGTTACATTATTTATATTGATGTTGAACCTACATCGACTAAATATAAGAAAAAAGAGCTACTTATAAAGGCTAGCGCCACACCCAACTAACAAGGTTGACCTTTTAGTTGAGGAAACATGATCCGATATAAGTGGCCCGTTTTAAAACAAAAATTAACAAGCTTTACTCCAACCCAAAAGCATAAGTTTACCCAAAAGCAAAAATTAACAAGCTTTTTTTATCAGAATGATACATCAACACTTCCTCATGTGGACTAAGACTTCACAGGGAGGAAACAAAAACAGCACACATGAGTCCAAGACAAACCAGCCTTAGCTCGCATACCATGTTAAACTTAACTCCGACCCAAATTTCTCAACTAATACGTAGATAACCGGGATAGAATACCAAATGGTCATCAACTTTACTTTATTTCCCAGTAACTAGGGACTTACTGTCCAATTAGTCTTATGAGTTATGTAACTATGTCTTTCCTATTCCTGATTTGATTTGTTTTCCAGTGTAGGTCAACTCACTATAAAAGGGGGTCTCCTATTGTACTTGTTTATCAAGTATAACTAAACTACATTTATTCTCTTTTATTTCAGCACGGTATAAGGCCCGATGCGCTTTCTTTTTCCAATGCAATCTCCTTAGACTTGGGGCTCAACAAAATCCGACCATACCACTAGTATGTGAAGGATACTTCAAGTTACACAAACCAAAAAAACACATTCCTTCCTCTCCTATCCTACATTACAGACACTACGATAAGTCACCTTCAGATACTATTTTATAATTGGCAAAAATCTAGAAAAGATAGCGTACATATAAGTTAATCATTGGTTAAAATAGCAAATCCACCTGTAAAAGGCGATCCATAGAGGTTCTGAATTTCAAAAGGCTATCCTCCATGAAAATCAGGGAACCAATTGTGTGATAAAATCTTGTTCTGCTACGGGAACATCTTTGATCTTCAAGGAAAGGGAAGTGCGCTCTCTGAAACACAATACAGTTTTCATATACATAGCTCAACCACTTGCTACATATTTATATACTTAAACGAGTAGAAATTATTTTAGCACGGATATTTACACTGTGATGTGAAATTAAGAATTCAATGTTATCCAACTTCAACAGCAGCTTTCCTGTCATATATCTGCACAGAAATCATGCTAACATAAATATACTTCAAGGAGACCGTATTCAATAAATAACAGAGATGTTTAGCAATCAAATAGAATGAGTTAAATTTACCCGGACACCATTTCGCCAAAAAGGCTTAGGCTATGGTCCATGACTTCTTCGCACTGCACATGGCGTTAAGTTATGATACAATATAGATTGCAGAAACAAACTACTATTTTACCTCTGTATAAGACTTCAAATTTGTGACTATCTTTCCAACAATAGCATTCAACACAAGTAGATGATCATGGAGACCAAGAAGCTGGGATAGTCGTAAATATAGCTGCTGCAACAGAAGTAGAATCATTATTGATAGATATTTCTGGAAAAAAATATGACTCAGCAGTTACACAGTTGCCTACATTTACCTTAGAAGAATGCATAGCCTGATCACCAATATAAGACTTTCTAAAATGCTGGCAGAATGTAAGGATAGCACGGTCAAGTCTCTGCTTGCTTATTTCCCCATATCTCTGTTAGATTTCAAGATTTAACAACAAAAATGAGAAAGGGGACAATCTGATATAAGTTCAGTAAGCGCAACCAGAGTAATGAAAAGACGTTCGGTTAAGATGCATATTCAAAATGTAACAGTATACGCAAAGCATAAGTAAAAACCAACATCTTTCAGACAGGACTAATTTTTTTACAAGAGTCAGAATCATCAAATTCGGTGGGCAAAACTTCAGTGCACCCACAAAGCATGGACAAAGCTTCAGTGCACCCACAAAGTGTGGACAAAAGTTTATGCATGCTATCGTTTGTGGACAAAACTTCAGTGCACTTTTTGACAATTAACCCCTTTCAAAATACCAATTTTGTCATGAGTGATTAAAAAATAATTAATAATAATTTAAAAATAACTTATTGGGTTGGCGTCTGGATGCGTTAGCGGTCTGGATGCGTTAGCGGTCTGGATAACGTCACTTGTCTTCTTCCTCAAAGCCATCTTCCTGGCCATCACTTCTTAAGTCACCGTAATCATGTGAAATTAGTCACTACTACATTGTGTTCATATAAAACATAGGGGAAATTACCTTTAGTTGCCCTTATGAATTAGTCACACACCTTTAGTTGCCCTAAGTTTTGGTCAGAGATCATTCACATGCCTATATGAATTGGTCACGGGTAATTTACATGCCTTACGAATTGGTCACAGACCAATTACATGCCTTAAAGAATTGGACAATAAAGTAAAAATGTCGAAAACTTGACCAAAATTTTGTCCAGTATGTGACCAAAACTTTAGGGTACCTAAAGCTACGTGACCAATTCATAAGGGCAACTAAAGGTAATTTCCCCTAAAATTTACCCAACTATTTATGATAATTTAATTTCATTATTTTTCACATATAACTGCAGGGGAGCCCACCACTAAATTGAATTTTTATTTAAAGACCTAAACAAGTGGGCCCTCCACTCATTCTCCCTCCTCCCACCCTTCTTCCTCTCACCTGCTTCTCTCTCCTCCATGGTGGTTTCCTCTTCTTGGACGATGGACGCCAGATTTGGCATCACCTCCAGCTTTCAGCGGACTCCTGCACTGGCAGGCGCCTTCTAGCCAGTGCCAATGGAAAGCACCCGCTGGAGCGCAGTTGAGTCGCCGGCCGATGTGGCTGCTCTGAGTTAGCTGGCTTCTTGAACCTGTGGGTTGAAGATGCTTGGAAAATAGTTTGGTTTAGCAGAAGATGATCATCATAGCAGAAACAGAACTTCACTTTGAATGCTCAAGAGCAGAAGCAACAAATTGAAGCTTCTATTTTCGAGCTTTCAGCAGAAGCTGCTATGAAGGCTAGTGATCTTTCTCCATTGAGCTTCTTGAGTAGCTCTACTTGAATAAATCTATTGCAACATCCACGTGTTGTAGTCCTTAATTATTTGTCGCCGTCCAAGTTTTTTGGGGCTCAAAAGGTATGCTAAGTAGTAAAAACTTTAACAAAACAATCAGCTACTTATCCACATAATAAACTAGAAAAACATGTAGACAGAAACAGTAACCTATTTGATGATGTATAAGAAATCAGAAATAGCAAACAACAAAAATGATATGTTTCTATAATGAATACCAGAGACTTGGTTGAGCATAGCTTAATATATAAACAGCAGAAAAATGTAGCATCATCTTAATTATTTACCTGACTGTAAAGTCCACTGTCAGTGACATTTATCAACTGCAAAACACGTGCTGACAGTTCCGCATCAAGTAACTCTTGTGATTCCCCACTGTAAGAGAGGAGTAAAGCAAGTTGAGATGAGAACTAGATTGTCATGACTCATGAGGCATTTATGGGTTTAATCAGAAATAGTTACAATGTTACCTAGAACCAACGATTTGCCTAGTCTTAAGAATGGCAGCGATAATATGCACCATCCAAGCGAGCTTTGCTTCAATAATACAAAGTTCATTACTATTTGCAAACTGTGATACATTTACTCCTTCCTGTACAAAACAAAACGAAACAATATGCTTCATAGACCTGAATTATCACAGAAATTTTTAGAACTAGCTTAATTAATAAATCACTTCTGGAAAACTTAGAAGACCATACCATGTATCCTTGCAGAATAGGCTCCAGAGTTTTTATTATAAACGAACAACAAGTTTCATACTGCAATTCAAGAAATCAGACCAAGTCGAAAAGTGAGCATCTTTACTTCTACCAGTTATATAATTATATATGAACTTTTAAAGTAGATATAGAGATTCTATGTAAAATCGTAAACCTGAGATCTGCAAAGATTGGGAAAGAACTCAAGCTGATCTTGAAGAAGCTCCACATTGTCAAGTGGATTCTCTGAAAGCCCATCCTGTAAATCAAGCTACACCAAAGAAAGAGTAGATAACTTAAACGTTTTGCACAAATGAAATGTGATACATAACCTTGTCAACTACAATGCAATCCACCTGCAGAGAATCAAATCTTGAAGAGACAAAACCTTCAATTATCTTAGGCACATATTCAACAATCAGGACTGGTTTCTCACTCTTCACATACGGTATGGATGTCACCAATCTTGACCACAGCCCTAGAAGATAGTAAACACTGTCGCTGGCCCACTGGACAAACATTCCAATTGACAAGAGAAACATAAGTGTGAGAGAACCAAATCAATATTTATCACACAAAACAACTTGTAATATGTAATCGCAAATTAACCTGCCAAGACTGAAGAGACTTCAATGTAAACTCTGCTACTAAACGTATCCAATCACTGTAGCCTTCAACATTTACAAGCTCTGATAACTGCGCCATTAATTATTGATTAGAACAACTATGAGTTAGATTAGGCTTCCTCCAGACAAACTCCTATCAGACTTATCATAAACTATGGTATTTCGGTCCCAGTGTGACAATTGGGTATCAAGATAGTTTTTTGTCCCAATTAGGTAGCAAAGTATATCACATTTTCTTTCAATTTAGTCCCAACGTACAACAATTTGTCCCAATTTGGCACTCCAAATTATAGGATCTCCAGACGTGGGAGATAACGGGGAGGACCAAATGGGAATACTTTGAGACTTAAGCGGAACAAAAGTCAAATTTGGGACCAAATTGACATACTTTTGGGACCAAGATAGAACTTTTTCCATATAAATAGTAATGCAAAGCACATGCACGAGCTGTACGTATGGCTGCAAGAGACATCACCTGATAATTCACTTTAAGACGCCCGAGAAGACAGCAGTACAGATGATAATTATCATGATCAGCAAGACCTGTCTCCGACAAGAATTGGGAAGCAAATTACTGAAGTTAAAGCCAGAATGTACAGAAAACCTATGGCAAACAAAACAATATCATAAAGATAACAACAGTGCATATAGAAAGTTACTAAGGGGGAAACCAAAGCAGGGAGCATTATGAATGTAACAGTTAAATCAAACTTCAAAAAATGGGTAAACCCAAACTCCCTAACTACCAAATTTCCAGCAAGAGAAGCTTTTGTAGCAATTACAACCAAGGTAAAGCAAGCATCAATATACCAGTAATGAAATTTCAAAAAAAAATCTACACCTTTAAGTTCAAGCACCATTCATTAAATCAGAATCTTGCTTAAGGAGAATACTACTTAACTCTTTAGCCAAAACATTACTTAAAGAGATTGTTACATTACTCCAACCCAACAGCTTAAGCTAATAGGTGGTGATGCACACTAACATATCCAGTGGTCCCGGACTCCAATAAGAAAGGGTATTTTGGTATTATTATATTAACACTGTGCATATGTACCCTACTCTGTGTACTACAGAGTAAGGAGAAGAAAAATATTCATATTTTGTAAAGTTATAAGCAAGGTTCTAAAACTCGGTAACGGTCAAAACTCGGAGAGGTGCTGATTAAGGGATTTTGAACTTATTGGGGGAGATAACGGGGAGATATAAGCAAAACATGTTTTGTCTTAACTAATAAAAAAATATTACATATATTTAAGACAAAAATAGCAATAGTTTAGTAGAACTACATAGTTCCAAAGACGCATTAATTCATGTTTGGTGAAATTTAATTGTATTTTAAAATTGAATTGAACTTGCTATTGATACTCTCTTTTTGTGTTCGGGCTATACACAGATCTTTGAGTACAAATTTTCATATAAAGTTTACAATTGTCTATGAAAACTAGTAGACTGAGTTTTGATCAATTTTCACTTATCGGTGGAAAACAGTCAAAACTTGGTGGTTGAGTTTCACGAGATATCCGCAAATATCGGGGCAATATAGGGTTATTTAGAACATTGGTTATAAGAAAAGAAATCAAAAGATCTGTAAAAGGGTGATGCTTACCTGTTCCAGCTTGCAGAATTTCTTTAGATCCAGTCATTATCTGGGTTAAAAACTTCAACCTTGTTCCTTCACTTGTAAATAACGAACGCCTCACCAGTGCAAGCCGTACCAAGCATTCCAAAGCCTGAAGTTTAAGAATTAGTGAAGCCTTAAAACGTTCTTAAGCTAAAAGAAATTTCCCATGACATCAAATTTTGGAATCAAACCTAAGGTTATTATAGAAGGAACTAAAGATGGAGAGCTGTATACATATTAGAAAACTTCATTTTATTAAGGTGCATTTACCACATAAGTTCACGATATTACAGACATTAAAAACAATGATAAATCAGGTGATCCACTCAAGAATAATAAAATGAGGGGCAATTATTTAAAACAAGTGTATGGTTACATAATGTTGATTTCAAGGTTAGTTGTGAAACCATAAACAGTAAAGTACCACAGTCAATTTCATATGATAAATAAAAGTTAAGGAAGTGTGAGAATATAAAAATGTGGGAGCTAGGGAAATGGTTGCAAATATAGGAATGGGAGAACGTAAGAGATATATTTAAGAGAAGGTGACAGTAGATATCAAACTCCCTCATCTCGGTTAACAAATTTAATACGATAATCCCTCTCTAATACAACAACTATCATTATACTTAAAATCAGAAGATGAAATGTTGACTTTCTATGATTACTGTCCACATTACTCAAATAAAAATTTCCAGGATCTGCCTACATCGAAAAGATGTGGATGAATTCACCACTTGATACGCATCTTTTGGGGACGGAAGGAATAACAAATTGTACTAAGGATGGTCAGCAGTACGGAATATTGAATGGTAAAGAGAATTGTCAAAGTATGCAGTAAAGGCAATGTTACGATGGATTGGTGACAACCTATGAATGCAACTTAGGATTAAAGTGCTATATGTATATGGCTAACATATCAGTAATAACCTCCTTATTCTGAGTGATTGAGTAATAATCAAAAAAGATCTTTAATGTCGAGGGATCCTCAAAGATTAATCTCCAAGAAGTTGGGATCTGCATAAAAATCACAAAGGGGAGAAATTTCAAAGCCATAAACACCAAACTCATAGGGAAAAAGATATGTAGTTGTTATCAGAAGGAATTAATCAAAATAACGGTACAGCCACAAAAATGTTAAAATACCTGAACAGTGCCAATCTCATCTGAACTTTCATCAGATGATGTCCCCATAAAATCAAACGACAGACATTTATGAGACAGTGAAAGAGCCAGTTCCTGCAACTTGCTTCCAACTGTAACATATGTGAAGATGAAACACATGAAGAAAAAAAAAGTAGAATACAAGTATTAAAAATAAAATTTCAAAAACTGGGCAATCGACCCACTATCTTTTGAATCCATCACTATATCTTTAAGAACAAGGCTTCAAAATTACCATCATTTTTTACTTGAAAAAGTGAAGTAAGGGATATCTGGAATATTTGAAGAAGACACTGATCTCTGAAAACGCTAGCTATTCTGCGATGTTGAGAGGAAGATAATCCTTGATAGGGCTGATAATTGAGGATGAATAAAACAAATATCAGTAATACAAACACTTAAAAGACCACTTTCAATAAATAAGGAAATGAATTGCAAAGAAATGGAAATGGAAAAGGTTAGAATGAATCAAAATAATTTTAGGGGTGATTGGTTAAAACTCAACTATTTGAATTGCCCACCAACAAAAAACTACCTTTTAACAAAATCTGTTCTTTTGACTACTCTTTAAGAGGTACATTGTGCGTCATTCTAAATTTGTTAATTATAAAAAAAATGAATCTTTTACCCTCGTTAGATTTTTAAATTTTCAAACAAATGCCCTTAGTATATTTGCTTTTGTAAGAGAAGAAAGACAATTCAGAAATAAGTGTTCAGATAATTGTGGTTGTGAGAGAAAAGTTTCGTTCATGGTTGACTTTTGTTCAATTTTAGCTAGCGCCACCTTTTGAAACCTCCTCTTTCAATGCTAGCCAAATTGATCTCCTCGTCTTTGCACGCCACAAAAAGCTCACCAAGTGCATCCATGGTGGGATGCTCTCCATTGGTCGATTCCACCAAAAACCTTTGCCTCCTCCAGAAGAAACCAGCAGGGACCAAGGGCCGAGTCGAGAAGCAATTAGCCTCTTCCCCACGCCATCAACCACGCACTGACATGTGGCCAAAACGGTAGAAAAAATTGAATTGTTGGCAACTGTCCAATCCCAACGGAAAAACTAAAAAATATATATCTATGGATTCAACACGCTTCTACCTCTCAGTTCCTCTCAATTCTATCTCAACAAGATCTTAGCCTCGCCAGATGTGAAATGTGTTATATACCTCGGGGAAAAAAATCGAACTCATAGTTATGGCGATGTTGGACGAAGCTCAAACAAACGAAAAAAAAAACACTCTTATTGAGAAGTTTGAGCCCT
>JAYMTN010000280.1:0-18289 GCA_036897425.1 Erodium trifolium
TGGATCAGTTCGTATTTGAGACTTATTGGACCCTGTCCCTCTCGAGGTCCCGAGCCATTATAATGAGACTCGGTTTATACTAATGAAAGCTACAATTTATTTAAAAAAAAAATGATATGAAAACATAAAGGATAGAACCTTCTTATTTTAGCAAAAAATTCCTCATCTAAAGTGAATGTTATTTTAGTCCATAAGAAAATATTATTTGCTATTTTCTTTTTTAAAAGCAATATTATTTGCAAATTGAAAGGCAACATATTCTATTCTTTCACCAAGTAGAGTCGAGTAGCACAGGAGATCGGAACATTTTAGATAGTCAAATTTAAGCTACATAAAGTAAATCGAATCAATATATAAGCCAAAGAATATTGGAACAATATGTACAAACACCTAATTAATAAATAAATTATCATTTTCATAGCGTAAATCTTCCGCGCGCAAGAGCAAGAGCATACGCGGAACAGCCACGGGCTGAATAAAACACGTTCCGCCTCACGCGTCAGCATCGTTTCCCGTTTACTTACATCTCTCATTCGCTTACCCGTTTTCTCCAAACGTATTTATTTCCGCGAGATCTGCAATTCGCGCGATTTCGTCTTCAACATCAATGGAGAATCCTGAAGCCCAGGCTCTAGGGTTCAGAGATCGCAGACCTGGCGCTCTCGGCAACCTCCATGTCCTCCCCGATGAAATCATCTGCTCCCTCTTGGAATGCCTCTCTCCTCTCGATATTGGCCGTCTCTCCTGCGTCAGCAGGTCTGCTTCATTAATTCAAACCTTTCTACCTCTGTGTTCCATCTTTAGTGCATTTTGCATGAAGCAGGTTCTGGCTAATTGGTTTGCTGAACTGATTTTGAAGCAGTGATGAGTTTAGTTGAGCTAATTAAATGAAAACCGAGAGCTTTAGTTCAGGAACCTGAGTTATTCTGCACTAGTATTTATGGTGGCTCACCAATTAACCCAAAGTTCAATGGCAGTGATGACTTGTTTAACATTTTGAATCCAACTTTATCAATCATTTGGATCCAAATTATAGGTATGTATTTTGTAGATTGGCAGCCTTGTAAGGGCTTATGGGGTAATATATCAGCATGAAATCGGGTAATGCTCAGGTTTATTTGTCTCTTGGATGAATTTATCTAATTTTCAAGTATACCAGATTGGAAGTAAAGTGAAAGGTTTCTAATTATTTAACTGTAAAATTGCAAAGTCCTTGGTTCTCTCAGAGAAGCCTTTAGAAGGGGATTCTCTTTCATTTTGATTTTGGTTTTATACTCCCGGGTGTTCTTGTAGTATAGAAGTGAATGGCGGCCAGTGCTGTTTGATGTTCCAAGTAGCAGCAGGGACATATTTCCAGTAAAATATATTTGCTAAATGATTTGTTTTCTCTTCTTTTAGTTGTTGTTATGTACTCCTATCCATATACTGCAACTTCAGACAAAAGTTGAGGGAGATTAAGTCCTCCTTTTTCTAACATTTGAGTCGAATCTCTCTTCATCCATAAAGGCTGGTTTTATTTATTTGTGCAGTGTGATGTACATACTATGCAATGAAGAGCCACTCTGGATGATCATGTGCCTCAAGAATGTAACTGGTCATCTTCAATACAAAGGCTCTTGGAAGAAAACCACACTCCTTTATTTGTACGTGTCCAATCTGGATTAGCGCTATAATATTGATGAATTTTATGTTTTGGAACTAGTTTTGTTGTTAATACTTTGTAAACATGTGGAACCTCTTTTCCTTCCTGATGATCCCTATGATATATGTACGCTACTGTATTTTAATTTTGATGGTCCTTTACCTCAGATATAGAGAGCGTTTGTCAGACGAATTTGAAGAATCTTGCAGCGGGCCTCTGTTTTTTGACGGTAATAGCTCTGTTAAAGTTTTTATGCCACAATGAATTCCTGAGCTCTTTATATTAGTTCATTGAATATTTGTTATTATGCAGGGTTCAACTCTTTGTTCCTGTACAGAAGATTTTATAGGTGCAATACTACGTTGGGCGAATATTCTTTTGATGATGGAAACGTTGCAAGAAAGAAGGACTTATCTTTGGAAGAGTTTTCAGATCAGTATGATGGGCAGAAACCGGTACAGAATCCATATACTCCCTAAGTCCCAAAATAAGTGTCATATTTGTTTGCAAACAATAACTGAAGTTAGCGCTTGACTTTCCACTCCATGCCCCTTTGACCTGTCATGTTCTACCCCACTAAGAGTGCAACTAACTCATAGGAAATTTTTTAATGATATTTTATGCATAATTAATTTCCTAAAATAGTAAGCGAACACTTAATTATTGGAGATTGAAATTAAGAAAGTAAGACACTTAATTTGGAACATCCAAATGAAAAAAGTGGGACATTTATTTTGGGGCAGGAGCATATAAAGCATGTTTTGTCTTTCTTCCGTATAGT
Organism: Erodium trifolium; assembly: GCA_036897425.1. NCBI lineage: Eukaryota > Viridiplantae > Streptophyta > Magnoliopsida > Geraniales > Geraniaceae > Erodium > Erodium trifolium. The sequence goes on from JAYMTN010000280.1 coordinate 2,424, forward strand.
TAATTTCAAATTGTGTTTTAATCAACAATGAAATTTGATTTGAAATGGTGCAAAAAAACTTTAATGCTATCATAATATATTTACATTGTTAGTGCCAAACTTATTGCCACATCCTGCCCTTAGCTTGTGTCCTCTATCTTTTTTCCTGTGATTATTTGATTCTAAGGACCTTACCATGCACTAAGAGAGCTGTGTCAAGTATATCCTCTCTCTTTTTCTTATTGTTTGTTAGTTTGGAATAAGAATTTGAAATTTTGTTATTTCAATGGCTGTCTCCTTTTTCACTATAAAAACTACAAATTCTTCATGGGGTTGTTCTGAATATGCCCCTAGAACATTGCTTTTGTTTTAACAGTAACACTAGATAAAATGTGTCAAATGAGTAACTTTGAGAAAAGCTAACATACGCCGAAACAAAATTATTTTGCTACTTATGTGTTCACGGCCATCAACAATCAAGCCTACCTTACTGTCTTCAGAATATGAATCTCTATACTCCTATGACATTAGTAAATCCTTTCATGTGCCTTCCTTCTTGTATATAATAGACATTTGTATGTTATGTGGCATTTTTTATCTCATAACATTTCAATCTTCTTCTAGTTCCTCTGCTCACTTGGATTCTTGTTGAATCCCATACCAGGTTTTGATTGCTGGGTTGGCTGATACTTGGCCAGCAATGAATAAGTGGTCAATTGATCAGTTCTTGCTGAACTATGGAGATACAGCATTTAAGATTTCTCAAAAGAGTTCTGGGAAAATCAAAATGAAAATTAAGGATTATGTTTCATATATGAAACTTCAGCATGATGAGGATCCCCTGTATATTTTTGATGACAAGGTGCTCTTATCTCATAATTTCATGCTATTTGTTCAATGCTTGCTTCTAGTAACTTAAATTATGAGAGAGTGCTTTAGCTTAACCATACTTGCAGTTTGCGGAAGCTGCACCTGGATTGTTAAAGGATTACAATGTGCCACATCTATTTCAAGAAGACTTCTTCGGTGTCTTAGATAGAGATCAGAGGCCACCATTCAGATGGCTCATTATTGGTCCAGAGAGGTCTGGCGCTTCGTGGCATATTGATCCAGCTCTTACCAGTGCTTGGAATACTCTTCTGTGTGGCCGCAAAAGGTAAGTTTGACACTTCCTGCTGATAACCATGATTGGTTGTGCTTTAATTTATAGTATCAAATGCTCTGTTATAAGTGTAATTCATGATCACCTTATGCTGGAGTAATGTCCATCTTACAAGTGCCCCTTTGAATACATTGATGCATTTACTATATGCACGTGATAGTAATTGGTGCAAGAAATTTAGAAATGAGAAACTCGAATGAATGCTGCAAATTCTCTTCACTGAGTCCAACCCAAGATCAACACAGTCAATAGATATATTGGTGTCAGATATGCCAATTGTCTCATGTTTGTTTCTCTTCTCAGGTTTTTCTGGGAACTTGGAATTTTTTAACTGACATGCATTTGAATCCTTGTATGGCTTCTCTGGTGGGTCACACAGTTATTGTCCATATTGTGTCTAGCTTCTTTTGTTTCTTCAACTGAATTAAGCTCAGAATTCATCTTGCCCAGCTCATCTTCATTCTGGAGTGTGGCAGCTGGGTAAAATAATATAACATTGGTGCTTGTCTTTTGCGCTGGGCATATAAGTATGCCCAGGAGCTGCTTAGTTGAGTGAATCACTATCCTATTTGTTTCTCAGTCACTTGTTCAACCCTGAAATTTGTAGATACTTATTTTATTTTCAAAACTCATTTCTTTATTCTCAAAGTGAATTGCATTCCCAAATCTGAAAAATAACATGACCAATGGCAAGGTGAAAGAAGTAGCTGCTCAATCAGTGATTAGGTTGCCCTTGCATTTTTTTTTCATTTTATCTGTAATTGCTGTTTGATAGAACTCAATTTTGGGAATCATAGTACAAAGTTTGGCAAATATTCATGGTACCTTGATCACTCTCCTTGCTTATATGTATAATACAAGAGTTTTCCCTGTTCCACTGTAGCTGTAATTGCTGATGTCATGAAGATATAACATATCAAATAATCTTTGAACAGGTGGGCTTTATACCCTCCAGGAAAAGTACCCCTGGGTGTTACTGTACATATAAACGAAGAAGATGGTGATGTCAACATCGAGACTCCTTCATCACTGCAGGTATTCTAATTGCAGGCTTTCTGACCTCTTAACTCTTTCCATATTTAAACTTTCTTTTTAAAAATTATTCATTCAAAAACTTTATCGGGACCTTTTCTGTGCAGTGGTGGTTAGATTTCTATCCACTTCTTGCTGATGAAGACAAGCCAATTGAGTGTACCCAGTTACCTGGAGAGACAATTTATGTTCCAAGTGGATGGTGGCACTGTGTACTGAACCTGGAAACAACTCTTGCTGTTACACAGAATTTTGTGAACTCCAAAAACTTGGAATTTGTATGTTTGGATATGGCTCCTGGTTATCGTCATAAAGGAATTTGCCGAGTAGGATTTCTTGTGCTGGATGAAGAAAGCTCCGGTGATGCTGAAAATTGTATGCTAGACAATGAGGATGTATTAAATAACTCAGACCTGATGAGAAAGGAGAAGAGAATCAAAATTCACAGCTCTGGAGATGATTCAGATCTTAAAAAAACTACCAATAGGAACTCTAGAAGTTATGATTTATGGAAACAAGGATTTTCTTATGACATAAATTTTTTATCCAAGTTCTTGGATGAAGAGAGGGACCACTATAATTTTCCATGGAGCTCAGGAAACTGCATGGGGCAACGAGAAATGAGAGAATGGTTAGCAAAGCTTTGGGCTCAGAAACCTGGAATACGGGAACTAACATGGAAGGTATTTAACCTCTGTACTTTATCTATTTATTTATTCATGAAAAGTGGATTGGACACCTGAACTTCAGTCACATATAAATAGGGGCATTTACATTTCTCTACCGTGTACTTTGTACTATTATCAATTTACTACCTTGTACTATAAATCGTATCAATTCAACCGATGAACTTTGTTTTTGTCTCAATGTACCCTAATTTGAGGTTTAGTGATGAAAATGCCCCTTATATATAAAAGACAAAATTAATTATAAATAAGTAAAAATGTATAAAAGATGAACATAATAATAGTCGTCTTTATTTAAAATTTCTATTTTTTAGAATTATCTTCATTTTTTCCAGTTTTTAAGTGTTTCATTTTTTATATGGACATTTTCGTCATTAAAGCTCAAATTAGGGTAACTTGAAACAAAAACAAAGTTGATTGGAGTGAACTGATACGATTCAAAGTACTGGGTAGTAATTGAGAATACTCTAAAGTACAGGGTAGTGAAGTGTAATTTCCCCTAGTAGATATTACTTCACTTAAAGAGACGGACATAATGAACCTTACCCCCAAAAAACTACGACTCAAGGTCTAAATCGAGTAAAAGTCTAACTACATCGTAAATGTCAAATGCAAACTGTGAAGTTGCAGCTTCCTAAAAGAGGAAAAAACCATTTAAAGTAATGAAGAAGACTCAACTAGATCAACCAGGAACATGCATTACCTTCTCTCTTTGTTTTTTTATTACACGAAGCGTGTAGTTAGAATTCACTCTTTCTTATTCTTGGGACCTGAATGACCACCTTGGCTGAGACTGGGGTTGATGATCCTTTCATGTGACTGTCCTCTCATATGGAACCAATAAAAAAACTCTTAACTGTTTTATGAAGATTGGAATTGACTTCTATTATTATAGAGATCACTGTTTAAGGTGATGATCTATGTTGATATGTCTCACACTGAAAAATATGTATTTAGTGGTCACTTGATAGGTGTTCCACTTAATAACTTAACCTTTGGGGTTGGAGTAAGTTAACGTGGTAGCAGAGCTGGTTTAGTATTAAATGTGTGCCTCCTTTGTGCTTCCTCCGTATTCATACATCCTCCGTATTCATACATCCTTGATATGAAGTATTTTGTGAGTGCTGATTTTTCTCGGCCCCTTTTCCTATCCAATCATTTCGAGGATTAGGAATTTATAAAAGTGCTTGCTCATCAATTTTTTTTTTGTTATCTGGTCTGTACGTGAGGGAAGTGTTGAAGTGTCTCATATTGAAAGAATGTGTACTCAGGGACCACTTGATATACTAGTTGGGCCCTCCACCTAATAACTTAAACTTTTGGGTGGGAGGAGGTTTAACAAACTATATGAGGAGCAATCCATGTGCTTACCGTTATTGTGCAGGCTTATGATGTATAAGTCTTTGATTTTCTCTCATTATAGTTTATTTATTGGTTGTAAGAAGTGAGTTGCAGGGAATCTTTCTTTCTCGGTCATATTGTTACTGTCCTTGATGTGGACCTCGTTATGTGATAGGTTGAGAGCTCGATTAGCATTAGAACTCTTGGATCTCGTGTTTAGGATGTGTTTGGAGAGAATCCAAGATCTCAAAAGAGTTCGTTAGAGAGAACCCAATATCTCAAAAGAGTTTGTCTGAGAGAACTCAAGATCTCTTTAGAACAAGTAAATATTTTTTCTCAATGGACCTAACTTTTCCAAACTAACTATAACTAGAAAACCTAACTAAATCCTAATATGATAGGAAAACCTCACTTAACCAAATCCTGATATGATTAAACATACCTAATTTAATCCAATTTCTAATACAATTGAGAATCCTGACACATTTATCTGTTGTTTTATACTCTGAAATGTCTTAGGGAGCATGTATTGCAATAAATGCAAATAAATGGTTGGAACGTCTAGCAGAAATATGTGCTTTCCACAATTTGCATTCTCCAACAGATGATGAGAGGCTTCCTGTCGGCAGTGGCAGCAATCCTGTGAGTGCATTTTTAGTTTTTGTAGTTTATAGGACGATGCAGTACTATATTTTATGGCATGGTCATTGAAACAACAAAGAATTCAAGGCATATAAAGTTTATTCTCTTTCATAAACTGTTTGCCTTTCTTCACAGGTTTATCTCATGGGAGACTATGTCACCAAAATCTTTATTGAAGAAGGTTTAGAAACTTCAATTCATGGTTTAGGCGCTGAGGTGTGATTTCATCTTCTCGTCTTCATACATCTTTCCTGCATGTTGTCTAATTCTTGTATTGCTTGTACAGCTTGAGTTGTACAGTCTACTACATCAAGTCAACTCCCCTTTGAAAAATCATATTCCTGATGTCGTGGCTAGCGGGATTCTATATTTTGAAAATGGTACCTATTCTATAGTGCCCTGGGATGGAAAAGGAGTGCCTGATGTTATTACAAAATGTAGTTTGATTCCAAAGAAGATTGTAGAAGATGGTTTTACCTTTGGTGTATGGAGCAAGAAAATGTTTGAATATAAAATAGCTGGGATGTCAGAGAAGAGTTTAACCAATTCAGCTGAATGCACTTGGATATGGCCATATATCATAACAAAGCGATGCAAAGGGAAAATGTTTGCTCAAATGTAAGTTGTCTGCTCTAGCTGCTACACCCTAAATTTTAGACATTTAATGTAGCTACAGTTAGCATGGTGCAATTATAACCACCTTAATTCATTCTTGTTTCTGCAGAAGAGATGAGGTATCATGGCAAGATGCTCTGAACTTAGCTTCCTTCTTGGGAGAGCAGCTGCGCAACCTTCATCTCTTGCCCCATCCACCTATACATCATCAAACTTTCTCAGATATTGAACAAGAGAGGAAGGTGTCCTCTGCTAATGGTAGTAGGGACGTTATTCCTGATACATCAAATATTCCAGCAGAATGGGAACTCTTAGTGAGAACTCTGGCCCAGAAGAAGAAAGACGTCTCGAGCCGCTTGACTAAATGGTATACTCATATCTCAACAGAATCACTGACTAACTTTTGGAATGAAGTTATATCTATGTGAATCACCATGTGCTTATGTTGGATAAAAAGGCTGGTTAGTCTTGTTTTTCCATATAGAGCAATAATGCAGAGATAAAATTATTTCATGATATGTTCCTTGCAAAAAGAATCTATACATTTTGCTTAGTATTTCTGAGATTAAAATTGGGTATTTATCAAATGTACAAACTAGTGCTGGACATCGGCGGACATCTATTTTATGCAATATAGCACATAAAATTGTTCAGGAAATGGCTTGGTTGTTGTGCAGTATGACATTTGTCATTATGGATTTCCATTGAAACATTACAGGTTGATTACATTCAGTATGAGGTGCCTGTGGGTGTTACTCTGGATATTGCATTTTTACTTTGTTGGATGATCATAGAAAACATTTATTGCTGGCTCTTATTGTTGGTGGTGATATGGAGCTCAGTAGAACTTGATTGGCGTGCCATGCCGTGCCATTATGTAACTGTGTTTCGCTATTCTGAAATCTTCTGTTTCTTTTTGTAGGGGAGATCCAATTCCTAGCAAATTAATAGAGAAAGTTAATGACTATATCCCACTTGATTTTGAAAAGTTTCTCGGCACTTATGAGGTTTTCTTCTTATCCAATCTCGTTCTGTATCCCTCATTTAGTTTCAGTTTCTTCTTTTGTGGCAAATATCCTAAAGCTGTTTTCTGCAATGTGTAATGTCTTTTATTTCAATTCAGGGAGATGATGGCATAAACAAAGTAGACAAACCTTGCTGTTGGATACATTCAGATATTATGGATGACAATATCTTCATGGAACAGCATTCCATCAATCCTTACACAAGTGAAAGTTCAATTGATACGGAACTGGTTGATGGCAGTGCAGCAAATGGCCATGATAGTACTGGAGAGGGAAAATCATGGAATCCGACCTATATTCTAGATTTCAGTAATCTTTCTATTGGTTAGTGCTTTTTCTATTCAGTTAATACTCAATTGGATGTACCAAAGGTTACTTGTCCAAATGGTCAAGTGCTTGGATCTGAAATAGGTTATATATGGCATTATAAAGCCTCTAGAGCACCTATATCTGCTTTACCTTTGGAAGAAGAATACAATTGTTTGTTTTCGTACCATGTACTTGAGTCAAATCTGATTCATTGTTTGTTTGTAGGTGATCCCCTTTGTGACATAATACCCTTGCATTTAGATGTCTTTAGAGGTGACCCATCTCTGCTTAAACAATTCTTGGGAAGCTATAAACTTCCACTATCAAGGAGAACGTTGCATCCTGACTCAGTGGAGGGAGGCAATAAGTTTGAACAGCTTTCATACCATGCTATGTAAGTAAATGATCTTCATATCTGCCTTCTGTCGACATCAATGTTGGTTCATATTTTACTCCATTATATTAGTCTCTTCAATATGCATACTTGGGAGAGTCTTAGTGCATCAGTAAGGTTGCTGCCCTGTGAGCTTAAGGTTGCCTACAAGCAAAAGGAGGGGTAAGGCTGCATACTTTAATGACCCTCCCCTGAGACCCCACAATGATGGAATCTTGTATATTAGGCCTCCTGTTTTAGTCTATATGATACTTGGGTAGAGGTAGTATGTAGAAAACAATTATCTTGAATAAGTGATAAATTGAAATAAAACTCAATCATTGATTTGATTTGTCTCAAACTGGCATGTTATGTGATCGGTCCTTACCCAAATAATACCTCCTAAAAATGACTCATTGTTGGCTTGTGGAAAATCACTTGTTTTGGAGGCCAAGTGTAAAAGAAGGTAGGTTCCTCCCACATTTCTGGTCCACCTGACATATAAAAGGCACATGTTTCCTGGTTTTCTTGTGATTGTCATTTCTGCAAATATCAAATCAATGTTATTTTTGCTCTACATATATATATCATCATCTTCTTCATCCATACATGTCTAGTTTTCTGTGTGGTGCAATTGTGGCATAAACCTCTGTAGTGGTAGAAACTAACTTGGATGCCTTGATGTGCGCAGGTGCTACTGTATTTTGCATGATGACAATGTTTTGGGCGCTATTTTTAGCATATGGGAAGACCTTCGAAAGGCGACTTCATGGGAAGAAGTTGAGCACAAGGTATGGGGAGAGTTGAATAATTACAAGGGTTTCTGTTGATCATTCTCTGCAAAAAAAAGGTCAATAGAACCTCTACCGCTTACATACTGCAAAAATTTGGGCTAATTGGAATATATTGTGTGAATCTTAATAAGTTCGCATCCATTAGTTGGTTGTATACGTCTCGCATTTATAAAAGGCCTAATTTTAGATTAAAGTTATCATAAGACTTGATACAAAGGGTTGTACTCAACTTCAGTTCGTCATGAATTGTGCTCAATTTCATCATTTTGATTGCTGGTGTAAAGGAAGTTATACGAGTCCGAACTATAATCTTAGTTCATGATCGTCATCCATTAAGGGCTTTTGGACATTTTAGTTACAATCAAACACTTTGAACGTTCTCTATATTACAAATAAATACACATTTGGTATGCTACATCAAAACACAAGAAGGATCATGTTTGGTAACAACCGGAGGTCCAAGGTACGATGCTCCATTAACAACAAGGCCATCCGGAAGATCGATTTCCTCAAGAATTGCATAACCTTACGGATAAATCCTCGCATTCATGAATGTGAATGTAGGTGATATCTTTCACGTCTTGGCCGCAGAAAAGTCCCTCAGTCTCCTCCTTCCTCGAGCCCAGTTTGTCTATCCCAACGTCTATGGCCTCTATTGAGTCTGCACATGTATCATGTTAAGTAATTACACAGATCAGGAACAAGAAAGACATTCATGTACTACTTGAGAGGGTCTTGAGGCATTGAATTTGTTGGAAACTGGGAAGGTCCTTGCTGGAAAATATTCCATGGGCAGCATCATATAGTGTTTGTAATTTGCTTCTCTCCATTGTTCTGAATCATCTAGTTTGCAGGTAAATGATCATTATGGCGATTTTGTAGCCATTATTAGTCAGTGGCCATTAAATTGCTTAATTTTCAGTCAGTGATTGCATTATTTGTAGACTACGTCTCTGCCCTATGTTTTCACATACAAATGACTCTTGTCAATGGATGGTGGTAGCTAAGAGGTTACATAGTCCCAAGGTTTTTCTTCCTACCTGTAAATGGACCAACTGAAAATTGGAAATGGTTGGTTGGCGAGAACGGTCTAGTTCCTACGCCCCCCATTTTGTAATTCAGTTGATAGGAATGACAACCAGTTGGATACAAATGAGTTACGGTGTTTCTTTTCTTTTTTTAGAAGAGGGTATGTATTCGATTAATCACGCAATATCATACCATACATCAAAACAAGAGAAACAGTGTCTAGGGATATAACTAGATACAATCCAAGATTATGGTCAATATCCTCCTCCTAATAAGAAGGAAGATGATCCGACACACATGGATCGAAAGTAAAATCTTCTACAAACAGCCATAGAATAGAGTAATAGATACGCACAGTGCACCGTGTCCAGGGAGTGAAATACCAATGACAGCGATTGTCCTGACTCGCTGGGGGTATTAGGTAATCGCCCCAAGGAACATGGCTCTTCCAAATAGGACGCGAAGTTGACCCTTCGAGAAAAGAGACCGAAAAGACTCGCTTGTTTTTTGGCCCATTGGGCCCTTACCTCCGAGGGCCAGGGACCGGATCAAGGTCCTAGGCCAGGATCACATGGGCCTGACGGTGCTGGTAGCTACCTTTTAGGGTGATGATAGTGAGTAGGAGGCAGAGGCGTTAGTTCAGAGGTCGTCAGGCAGAATCACGATGGTGTCCGGGAGGGCCGTTCAACGTTGGCCGGCTGGTGAAAACCAAACATTGAACATAAGGGCATAAAATTCTCGTTGCTGGGACACGAGATGAGGAAGCCAATCCCCAACCAAGCGCAGAGAAGAGAGGTTGTCATATCCACGCTGCAAAGAGATACCAAACGACGAATGTGATTCCGACAGGGGCTGGGTCGGCCATGCAAAGGGCTTAACAGGTGAAGCCCAACCATAGATTCCGGCAAAAAGGCGACCATCCATCCTCTTGAACGGGAGGGGTTGATTTTGCTCGTGTCGAAGTCCATATGCATCAAAAGGGGAAGGAAAGCATTGAGACGGGCTGACCGGGTCAGAGAGCTAAAAGGGAGGCGTTGGGCACCGAGAGATTCGTTCCTGTGCCGGTGGGTAGTGGAGGTTACCGGTATGTATTTGAACCAGGAGAGGGGGAGGGTGAAACATACTGGTAGATGGGTCAATCCTGCCAGATCTGGCTTTCCTGGCCAGAGTAGATGTTGTTCTGAAGGGGGGAGGTCGGCCACAAAAACGCACGGTAGCCCATAGAGAAAAGGAGTCTGGTGACGAACAGAGAGGGGCAGACTCTGTTACAGCACGGTGGGGAAGAAATTGAAGGTCGGGGAAAGGAGAGGAAGCAGTCGGTGAAAAGGGAGGTGTTTCAGGCCGGCGAAGGGGAGAAGAAGCTGCAGCTAGAAGAGGAGGGTGAGACTTGGGATAACCTGTGGCGGCAATACGCCGTGACGTCGGAGAACAGAGCTCTGGTGGTTGTAGAAGGATAGCCCCCATCGGCACCCGAGAGGCCACCAGTGGTGACGGTTCCTGCGGGATAAGGGTGTCGTAGGGTTTTTTAGAGAGAGAAAAAAAAACAAATATTTGGTTTAGAACTTCAATTTTTCAAATGTTAAATTTACTATATGCTTCGGTGTTTCAAGTGTCGTCTTTTTTTTTTCTTAAATCAAACTCGAATTTAATTAGATTAATTACCAAACATGTACAGATTTTATGCATGTCGTCTTGTCATGCACCGCCACCGACTTCAACCTCTTTGTTTTCGACGAGGCCAACATCAACTCCAGCCAAACACGCTTTCTTGTTGCCGCGACAACACCAGAAATATTTACCCCAACCGTTGTTGATCTACATATTGTGGGTTATCTCGGTTCTCTATTATGTGCTCTAGAAAACCCATTATTGGTCACACGTGCTTAATATTTTGGATTTGTATTAACGGACGAAGACATTGTGTTACGATACCTTCGATCCCAAGGTATCTAACATTTTATTTTTGTTTGAATAACACCGCAGCGACGTCATTTGGTTAAGTGGGAGAACAACTTGCCTATAATGTTGTCATTTTGGTAAAGTTGATCTCGTGTCTGGCTCATTCATCTCCTTCGTTCTTCTGCTGATTTGTCTGTTTGATGCGTGAAGCTCACGCTACACAGAGTGGTCTCATTTCCTACAGCGAATCATCCGAAAGATTGTGTTATTAGTAGAGGGTGTCTGTCCTTGTTTTTCCTGACGGTTATTTGGGTTTTGTTATTTTTTTCTTAGGAGTAGGATTTATAGTTTTGGCTCCTCTTACGCCTTCTATGTAAAAACTTTCCTTAGAATTAATCCCAAATACAATTCCTCGTGGCCGGATCCATTTACATTTCACGCTCCAAGTTAACATTTTGGTAACAAGTGGTATCAAGGTCTTCAATCTTGTAGCATGTGATGGCAAAAATCGTTGTAGAAGGTGAGAAGGAGCATGAAATCAGCTCATCCGAGCTTCGAGCTGAAATTGGCACATCATCGTGTTCAAATGGATAACGAAGCTCTGAGGGTGCGTCTTGATAGCATGGAAGATATCAGACGAGGGATGGCTCTTTTGATGTAGGAGAATGGAATACCAACTCAATTTCTGGAGGCTTCGAGCTCACATCTTGCAGGACTTGGTAATCCTAACTCATCTATTCCGATTACACCACAGTGCTTGACCTACTCACCATATCAAAACCACCCACCAGACTCATATCTCACATCGGCTCCAAGAGCACACCCACTATCAGATCCATCTTCTTGGGTTTCTCAAACGCATCACAATGTTGCGAGGAACTTGGTATCTGAAACACCTTTCCACCCACACATCACTACCGTTCTAATTACTAAAATCTCCACTAGTCTTGCACAAAGCTTACCCACATCCATACCGCACCACACAAAAAAAAATCCCTAACCCAAACCCTGAACCCTTGCTACACATGCATGGATTGCAAATCCCACTACATTACTCACCATAACCTTAGTTTCCACCACCTTAACCACCTATATACCCACCATAATATCCACCAAATACCCCACAATACTGCCCAAACAACTTAAAATGTGCTCTTGAATTGACTTTCAAAACCTCTAATATGGTTTTTCTTTTATTTGATGGCCAAAGGGATAAGAAATTGACTTAGAAAATGCAATGTTTATTTCTAATATTGTGCTATTGATGATGAGTATAAAGTTAGAATTGCATACTTGTATTTGACTGGTTCACCTGAATATTGGCTTGCTAAATATGCCTTGGGTAAAGGCTTGATCATGTGGGACATATTCTGTCAAGACCTCTCTTGGAAGTACGAATCATTTGGCCATATTGATGTAGATAATGAGTTTAAGAAGCTGAGACATATAGGTTCCCTTGAAAGCTATGAAGATAAATTTGAGGAGCTCATGTTTTTATTCCTTAGATAAATTTGCCGACCACCATGGATGCTCGCTCACTACGCTCGCTGATCTCGGTCGCTGTATGCCGCTTCCCGATCCGCCGATCCTCCACGGCACGACCAACCAAATGGGTCCCGTGGATCACCTCGGGAGATGACCCTGCTTCTCTCACTATTGATCACCGGCGACTGCCACATGAAATGACGTATCCTCACCCTGAAGATCGTCATGTCCGGTTGGACTCTCGAATCCAGCCGCTGCGCCAAAGGACCGTTACGGAGGAAGACGGGGATTCGGTCCTCCATTGGATCGCCAACGAAGCTGGCCGGGAAATGGGGCATCGGGGCCCTATTAGGGCACCCCCATTGACCGTGATCCCACCTCACCCCTATCGTAGGGCCTCCGATACCAGACCCTGCCCTAGGCGTCACCAATCACTCACGCATCTAGCCGGACCTCGGGATAGGATATCCGTCCCGCTACCACAGCCCGATCCAGATCATTGGTACTAGATAGGCACATCTTCCCAATGGCAACTGCTCCACCAACACGAATGGATATTCTTTGAACCGATCGGTGCTAGGCTGGATGAACGAGATCCCGACCGATCATCGTGGGTGAAGGTCATCCTACCGATCATCGTGCTCGACACCCGCCCCTACCTGGATCTAACGGGGGATGAGAGAAACCACTTTCACGAAAACCGGAGGCCTGGGGATCGTTGGCCTGAGCTTAAACCCGAGGCTACAGCTAGGGCTTGGCAAGAGGAACCCCGCTGATATCCATCCCCTCCTAAGGCGGACGACTCCGCCCCCTACCCAAAGAATGGAGGAGCTGCGTTGGTACTTCTCCTCTCCATAGACGGATGGATATGATACCCCCTCTCAAGGTGGTCTAGATTCTACTGACATAGCCGAGGAAGATGGCCCCGATGGGGTAGGAGCGAGGCATGGTAAGCTGCCTCGCGGGTTTCCATGAGTCACCCAGTGCATCTCGGGGTGTCTATGAGGAGCCACACCCCGGCCTCTATGAGTCAGTTGCATACTAACTCCCAGCCTCCTCCTTTCCTTGGCATACTCCTTGATCGACTAGTACGACATAGTAGTATCGATCAACTCGAGATGGGGAAAGTACAATAGATTTATTGCACTTAACACAATTGAATAGGGAAACACTCTCTAGTATTTCCTTAAGGCTCACCGGGTATTTAGATATAGGATCAATGTCTCGGTTGTCACCAGATTGTATCTCATTCTGTTTAGTTCATTTATATTCATGTACGGTCTTTACGTCCTTTTTAATTCATATCAATAAAAATTTCAGTTCATGTGCTCACAAAAAAGTCTAAGTTAACAAGAGGTTAAATTAATTTGACCCACGCTACACTTGTTCGCAAGTCGCAAACAAGTGTGATCGAAACTCCCCCTCTTAAGAAAACAAGAATATTCATATGACCATTTGACCAACTCCAATGATATATCGATGTATTTTATAATCCATATATATTGGTAACTGTTACAATTATATCTTAAATTAGATAGATACATAATAAATTTTGTGTTTTTGATCGATCTCACAACTACCCTCTTCCCAAACTAGTTTCACACGTTTTTCTCATTTTCATCCACAAAAATAATTAGGACTAATGAAGTTTTGGGCCGAACCGAAATACCTATCGGATTTTAGTCATATTAACGTCAGCTTTGGGCTTTGAATTGAGGAACTGAGGACATCTGGCTTGAGCCTTAGTTGTTATCAGAAGGATAAATGATCAGATAACGGGTAAAATCGGGGATGATACCAAGCTTTCTATCTCTATTTGTAGCTACTAAACTAAGTTGAGAAGGAACGAGAAAATGAATGAAGCTAGGGTTTAGATGAATAAGAGAAACAGAATAAAGTCAACTTTTTAAAAAAGAAACCCTACTTCCCATACGCCGTCGCCACCGCACCTTCGTCCCTTACCTACGGTCGCCGGTGATGGCCATGGGCTCCGGCCTAGACTGTTTCCGGCGACGGACACCTTCCTTCTCTCCCTCCTTGTGTTTTTCCCTTCCCACCCTCTTCTTTCCTTCATTTTCCCCTAGCTTGCTCCGCCCCTAGAGTTTCGGTGAAGGCCTGGTTGCGACCGGAGCTCTGTGATTTCTTCCCCGTTTTCTTCTATTTCTTCCTTGCTTCCTGCTGACGCTTCAGAGACGGTTTTACCATCGTCGCCTCGCCCATGGTTCGGAGGGATCTGTGGAGGTCGATCTCGCCGGTGTCGCGTCGTGCCTGAGCTTGCCTCGTCGACGGTGGTGCAGGCGTCCTCCTCCACAGTCCGGCTCGTTAGGAGTTCGTGGGTTCGTCCACACGTTTGAAGTGGGAGGCTTTCTAGCCTTGGTCTGAAGCCAAAACCTCGTGTGGCCTTCGACTTTTCGGTGTGGTGTGTTTTCTTGCTTTTTTATCGGCGAACAGATCCGAAGTGGGAGGCTTTTCATGCCCGGTGTGGGTATAGATGATCTCAGATCTGCACTAAGGGTCGAGTGGGTGGCTCTCCGGCATACTTCGTCTCCGGCGAGTTGGCTTCAACTAGATTAATCGGTCTTCTTTTCAGCTCCGGTGGATTTTTTCGGAACTCCGATCACTCTCGGCATCTCCTCTTAGTCCTTGTGGGACGTGTTTCTTGGCGTAAGCTGTAGATCGTGGGATTCAGATTGAGATGTGTTTGCCTTGGCAGCTGATGGTGTTGGCCGTAGCTCGGTGGGGACTGGTGCCGATTTGGTGTTGTTGTTCGGATCTGTTAGTGCCGGCATCGCCATTAATGGACCATATTTGAAGATCTGGGCGTGGGAAACCGTTTCTATACCTCCAGTGTTTCAGATCGACGTGGATTTGGTATATAGTCTCAGATGGTTCGATGGTCAACGAAGCTCTAGCCTCCGACTTTTGGGGCAGGCCCCGCAGCTCTAGGAAGGTCGTTTCAGTCTTCGGCCGGCGACATTGGCCTTGCAGCTACTGTTGGTGTCTCCTCCGGCATCAGTTCCGACCTTGGGCGTCTTTCTGTGACCTCTCTGGTCTCAGATTGGCGCGGTTCTAGAGGGCTTTTCTTTGGTTTCTTGGCAGAGGCGAGTTGTGGTGCTGGTAGAGGTGTGCGACAGTGGAGTTCTCTCTTCTTTTGGTTGCCAGCTATGATCTGATCGGCCCGAGCTCGGGAATAGGTTTTACATTGGTTTTGGTGTTGGCCTCCATGTATCCTTCCTCCTCATCTGGGATCTCTCGTGGTGATGTTTGGTTCGGACCTTCACAACCTACCTGGCCAATTCGGTTCTGGTGAGCAGTTGGTGATCGAGTCAGATTTTGCAGGTATTCCGTTTTAGCTTCAACCTCCCGGTGACTTCATGGACACTATGGTGAGGTTCGCTGCCTTTCAATCTCTGTTTGGTAATTCTTCTCCCACCCTCTCCTTACAATTGATTCAATTGGCTTCGCTTCTTCTCGACCCGTTGTTTGGTGTTCGAG
>JAYMTN010000281.1:0-18273 GCA_036897425.1 Erodium trifolium
GCTTTCCTTCCAGCATACATGGTTGGTTCATCCCCCATAGAGTATCGTCGGTGGGTTTCTCGATCTCGGGTCGACCTAGTCGTTTTCTCCCTCATGGGGTGTCGTCGGTGGGTTCCCCAATCTCGGGTCTACCTATTCGTCTTCTCCCTTATGAGATTCTGGCGGTGGGTCTCCCGATTTCGGATCGACCTCGTCGTTGTTTTATCTTTTTTTTGCAGGGTTCAAACTCGGTGCTACTATGGAGCTGTTGTTGGTGGGTTGTAGAGGCCACATATATATTGTGGTTTGGAAAGCATCATCAGCGAGACCGTGTCTGGGAACGCCATATATGGGCCTTGATGATCGTGGGACGCCGATAAGGAGCAGCGTCCCGCTTTTTTATCCTACCCCTCCGTCTCTTAGAGTACTCCTCGGATCCATCTGAGGTGAGGCAGAAGACATATCAGATGCGAACCACCCAATGAAGATGGGTGTATCTCCTACGTACTCACATAGGATAGTCATATTTTGTATGTCGTTCTTACGTGTTTCATTACATCTCAACGTTGTGATCAAAAGCATTTATCGTTGTTTCAGGGTCAACGTCTCGGATCTTATAAGATCTGAGAATACACCTAACCCTTATTTGTATTTTCGCATACATTATTCGTAATAAAAATGGACCTCCAATATGCTAAAAAATTATTATTCCTGAGGGGGTTGGACATATCGTCGTTTGATGTCATCAAATTTCTTGTTTCTTTTGCTCTAATGATCATTCGGTTGGTGTTGAGACCGTTCAAGGAATGTGGCTAGGGTTGTCACGACGTGCTGCATGTAAGATGACTCGGTTCGAACATGTCGATGAGAGATCCTAACCGCTGGATCTCCGATTGAAGTTGGCTTTCATCTTCAGGCTCGATAACATCGAATTCGTCGAGGTATGAGTTCATGAAAATTGTTTTGGAGAACTTAAGAGTTGGAGAGTGTAGAAGGACGTATAAAAGATATGAAATTGGTGTGGTGAAAATAAGTAGAGACGGGTGCATTTTTATAGGGATAAAATTTGGAAGAAAAAAGATGGGTGGAAACATGCATGCATCGGGAACACCTAGCGCCGCATTAGTTGAACACTGGCTAGTGTTTCTCCTTTTTTTACCTTGGAAGCGTCGAACCCTCGACGCATCAACTCGGCTAGGGGTGTTTTGTTTTGTTTTTTTGAAAAAGAAATGGTCATGTGCACATGACGATTTTCCGTCCAAAATTGGACGGAAATGAGTAACTTTAAGTTAAAGTATTGTTAGGGTAGAGAGAAAAAACAAATACAACATAGGGCAGTGATTTGAAAACCAAATGTTTTAAGGTAGCGAATTGAAATTATCCCTTTGTTTTTTTTTTCAAGTTTTAGGGATATTTTTGGAAAAATTGGAAGGGAAAAGTAACTTAAATATAATTGTGTCGTTAGGGTAGCAAGAAAAAAAATACAAGCTAGAATAGTGATTTGAAAATCATAATGTTTTAAGGTAATGAGCTAAAATTATGCATTCATTGAATATGTAATATATTAAAATCAAATTCGAAATGTGATATTCCGCGTCCTCTCAAAGGTCCTGGCCAACCGTCAAGGGATGATTGCCCCAACACAAGGCGCTTTCATTCCAGGTCGGTGTATTCAAGATAATGTACTCATTTATTTTGAAATTATCCTCTATGTATGTAGGAAACGACTAGGAGTTTTATGGATCTCAAATTAAATATGAGTAAGGCTTACGACCGGACCGAGTGGCCTTTTATCCCCTCTATCATGCAATGTCTAGGCTTCTCGGACCAATGGATCGAGAGCTCTTATAGCTATATGCATGGGATTGGTCTCATACTCAGTGAGCTTAGAGGGAAATGAGATATTAATATTCCACCCAACTAGGGGTATCCATCAGGGCGACTCTCTATCTCGCACATCTTTCTATTCTATATGGAAGGACTATCCCCGTTGCTTACTAAGGCACATGAAAAGGTCATGTTCATGGGTCTCAATGGCTCGAGGGGCCCTATCTTTTCTCATATGTTTTTTTTTGCATACGAGTGCTATATTTTATGCAAGGCAGATACTGGGAGGCGGAGCAAGTTCGAGGCATTCCAAGGACATTCAGAGATCTCTTAGATTGGGTACTTAACTACCAGAAGTCCTCGGTTTTCTTCAATATTAACACATATTTGGCCACCCAAACTATTCGATGTCAAGTTTTGGGAAATAAAGAGACATCTGAAGCGTCACTCTATTTAGGGGTTCCTAATATGATTGAAAGGGACATGGCTCAGAGTGTGAGGCACCTATGTGATCGTCTCTTGTAGAGAATTAAGTCAAGGATAGTAAGTTGATGTCCCTGGCAGGGCGGGAAATCATGATACATTTGGTGCTCACATCCCTCATTGTCTATGTTATGTCCGTCTTCAAAGTCCCACGTAGCATCACAGGCAGAATCCATATGGCTTTTGCTAAATTCTAGTAGGAAGGCAAAACATTCCGTGTACGCCCGATTGTATGGCAAGATTTGTAGAAGCTCTATTGGCCGAAGGTAGTAGGAGGTATGGGATTTCGAAACCTCTGGGACACCAAACTAGATCTTCTTAGAAAAAAATGATGAGGGCTTCTACTCCACCCGATGACCCTTGTAGCCCATCTTCTAAGAGCCCGATACTAATGTGAATTCGTCTCGACGAAAATTGGAACGAATCCGAGCTTCACCTCGTCCAACGTCTTCACGACCTAAGCACTCATGACAACATGTCTACATCTAGCCATCGGCCTTAGGACGGATACTTCCATTTTACATCATCCCTGGCTTATGGGCGGTAAACCGATTATCATAACAATCTCCCAAGTTATTGTAGAGGACAAGGTGGTTAGACTTATGCTCTCGGGTACGCGAAATTGGGACGCAGACCTTATTTTAGCCATATTCACCCTAACTGATCAAGAAGAGATTTTTTTTATCCCCTTATCGGCCACACGAGCTAATTGTGAATGAATGGTATTGAGTGGTAGACAAGAATGGTTTGTATTCTACTATAGCGGGTTACTGTCTGCTCTACGAGGACAAAGCTCATATGAGGCTCCCGATTATCCTTCCCTTGTGGGTGGATCTCTGAAAGATATCGGTTCACCCCCGTTTTTGCATATTCTTATGAATGGCCCTAACAGATTGTCTTTTTCGTCCACCTATAATAGCAATCTTTCCCAATTTCTCCCATTTATTCGATGTGTGGTAGAAACCAGTATACCACCAGCCTTACATTCATACATTGTAACTTTGACAAGATTTGCTAGATAAAGTTTGGGCCCTTATAATCGTAGGAGATACTTTGAACTGGCTTATTAAGCTCTAAGTTTGGCTCTGGGGAATCTGGAAGGCACGGAATGCTAAGGTCTGGGGTGGTACCACTCTATCTGCGATAAGGGTATCTTCGGTTGCTACGACAAACCTGGATGCGGGAAAGAAGACAATAAACCAACGCTGCCTCGGGCCAGTGCCTTTCCCCACAGCTCTGTCCATTTGGATCCCTCCACCACCCGAGTCTATGGTCATCAATGTAGACATAGCTATTTTAAGTCGCTCTTCTAAAGGTTAAGTTACCGCGGTCTGAAATGGTATAATCCCGACCCTCTAGTCCCCAGCAATAATTGAGGCCCATGTTATCGCAATGACCCTATCGTTTGCTAAAGACATGGGCTGGTCATGGAATATTATCTGGTCGAATTCACATATTGTCCTCCACGTGGTCACATCAACACCATCTATCTCCTCGATAGACGCTATTATTCAGGATATCCACACTCTTTTATCTCAACTCAAGGTTATTAAACTCGAATTCGTTAAAACGTCAACGAACAAAGCCTCCAATTGACTTTCCAAAGAATTCCGTTCTATGCATGTTCTTCTGTGATTGCCAACCCTTTTCTAATACACTAGACATTTAATAAAATCACGTCTCTTTTTTTAAATCAAAAGGGAAGCCAATTGAAGCCGATCTTTAAAGACATGAAACCAATTTATATATCATTTATGTCATACTTAATATAAATAAAATATAATTTAAAACTTTCTTATATTTTTTTGAGCATAAATTTGAAATTTATTAGTTCGAGAAACGAAATAACAAAAGGATCATACAATTGTGGAAATGATAGTAAAGGACGAGTTGAGGTTCCAGTGACGGCCGGAACACTAATCCAACAATAAGATACCCAGTACTACCAGGGAAAACATTAGGGGGTGGTTCTCTATTCACTCGACGGTTGGCATTGTTGATCCATAAATCTTTAACTGTCTCGACTTGAACATGTCTGCATTGTTGGGACAGTCGTCCAAGGAGTATGTCAGGGAAATGAGGAGGCTGGTGGGCGTCTAGTATCCGTCCCATGAGAGTGGGGGTGTGGTTCCTCTAGGATACCCCGTGGTGCCCAAATGTTCTCATGGGAACCAGCGAGGATGCTTGGCAGGCCTCGCTTCTGCCCCATCAGGGTCGGTTTCCCTGGACGGGGTATGGTCGTTTCCACGATGGAAGCAGTGTCCATAAGCTCATATTCCAGGGGTGATTGTAGCCCATTCCCTGCCATCCGTCGTGTTGTCCTCCATTTTCGGGAGAAAACCTCTGAACCCTAAGGCTTCCTCGTTGATCCCGGATTTCATGTGATGGGTACATATGCGGGCGTACAGTCACTATGGTACGGATGCGAAACAACATGATCCATGACCTTGGTGCATCCCGGTCATTCCTTGTTGGCCCTTCGACGTCAATTTCCTCCTCTATCACCAATTCATCTTTGTAGATTGGACTCCATGGGTTCATTTCTAGGAGGGGCGGGTCTCGATTTTTCATTGGGTGACCAATCGGGTTGACTCCACTTGAAGGAGGCTGGGTGGCCCTCATGGATCTCACACGTCATCGAGGCCATGGCTGATGTCGATATCCTCCTTGGTGGTCGGGAAGCGGTGGGGAAATCGGGTGAGATCGTCCTGATGGATGATCCCCCATGGAAAAGGCCGCATTAAAGGGTAACCATTGAAGAGTCGGGATGGTTTCCTCCTTCCCAGGGTACCTCCGGAATAGCGTCACCGCCCTTAGAGCAACGTCTGACATCCGGATCTAGAGTTCCCATTGCGTTGGTCGTGGCGTAGAGGGGCGATGCATGGCGAAGCGAGGAGTAAGAAGGGTGCACGATGGTGGAGGGGGCAAGGACATGGTGATTGGATCACCGTAAAACCAGAGGCGGAAATTGAAGGAAGAGAGAGAGTTTGAAAACTCCTAAAAGCCGAATTTTCTTATAAACTTCTACTCATATGATTCTCTATGAACTATATTTTTTTGTCCGTATTTAACTTTGATAATTTCAGTTGGGTGCATGAGAAACTAATTTCACTTTGGTGACTAATCTCCCATCATAACTCTTTACAAATCATTTTAGTGACTAATTTCCCATTATAACAAAGAGAGACATATTATAAATAAAATAAAAAACATATTTTCCGAGATAAAATTAGTAAACATGAGAGGGGTAGTTGGGGGATGGAAGAGAAGGTGGGCATAAACATAACGTGGGAATGAAACCGGTCGGTCACGCAGGAATTGCCGCCAAAAATACAGGCAAACCTCCGACCAGATTGCCGAAGACACGTGGCCGCCACATCAGACCCCATAGTGTCACGTGATTTGGAGCCCAGTCTTTTAATTAAGACTAAGAATAAATTAATTAAACGTTAATTTGGTTGAAATGAAAACAGGGGCTAAAACGAGGCACAGAGAGTGGAGTTGACCATAGAAGAAACGGGGTTGAAGGTCAAAACCTGCTCGGTTTGAGGTCCTCCGAAACTTGCACCTTCTCCTTTTTTATAGTACGAACACCTTTTATTTATTTATTTATTTATTTTCTTGCTCTATATTTCAATTCTCTCTGTAATTGGCTTGTTTGTTTCCTTGGATATTGGAGGATAGAATCGTTGAGCCTAGTGCCTCCACAACAGAACACGATTCGTCTCGTCTCCTTCCTCTCTGTTTATATATTTCGATACTTTCTGGGTTCTTCTCCAATTCTCCTAATGTTCAGTGAGCTTTCAATTGAGGCGGCTTAAGGTCTAGTGTTCTATGTAAGAAGAAGATAAGGCTCATCCCTCATAAGATGGACGACGAGTATGCTAAGCTCATCAGGAGGATGAACCCACCCAGGTTTTTTGGGATTTTTCCTTTCAAATTCACTGTTTTAGCTTTGTGGGTATTTGATTTCAGCTCATGTGTTTTAGATTATCAATTCAACAGCAGTGATACAGATTTGTGTTTTCTGATTTGACTTGTGTTGTTGCAGAGTGGTGATTGACAACAATACTTGTGAGGATGCAACTGTTGTTCAGGTATTTAATTTACTGGGTTATTTTGTAATTAGAAAATGGACTTCAATAATTAAGTTAGTTCAATCATGGGTACATGATGCAACATTTAGTTGATAGTTTGGATATGATGTTCAGGTGGACAGTGTCAACAAACATGGTATTCTGCTGGAAGTTGTCCAAGTGCTTACAGACATGAACCTTGTAATAACAAAAGCATACATCTCATCAGATGGAGGCTGGTTCATGGATGGTGGGTTTTTGTTTTCCCAATTCAATGAAATGTTACGACTCATTCACCATCTTATGCATTCTCTATCGTTTTCTCAGTGTTTAACGTGATCGATAATGATGGGAATAAAATACGAGACAAGGAACTCCTTGATTACATCCAAAGGGTAACAACACAACTCCTCTTTCTGTAAAATGCCCTGCTTAGACATTTGTGTTTTAAAACGTCTGATAATTGCTTGTGCTACTGCATTTTACAGAGACTTGAAAGTGATGCCAATTTATCTCCCTCACTGAGAGAGTCTGTTGGGGTGATGCCCTCTGAAGAGCACACCTCAATCGAACTCACTGGTAGTGACAGGCCCGGTTTGTTTTCTGAAGTATGTGCAGTGCTCACAGACCTTCATTGCAATGTGGTAAATGCTGAGATATGGACTCATAATGCAAGAGCTGCAGCTGTGGTTCATGTCACGGATGATACAACAGGTTGTGCAATTAAGGATCCACAGCGTCTCTTGACAATTAAGGAATTGCTTTGCAATGTTCTCAGAGGAAGCAATGATTTGAAGACAGCCAAGATGACGCTTTCTCCTCCCGGGGTTTTGCATAGGGAGAGAAGGTTGCATCAGATCATGTTTGCTGATAGGGACTATCAAGGGGTTCAAAGGGATAAGAGCTCAAGGCCCCATGTAACTGTCTTGGACTGTATTGAGAGAGACTACACAGTCGTTACAATGATATCAAAGGATCGACCGAAACTGCTGTTTGATATCATATGCACTCTCACTGACATGGAATATGTAGTCTTTCATGGAATGGTCAACACTGGCAAGAAGGAAGCTTATCAGGTAACATCATTTTTCTTCACCAGTTGCTGTAGCATAGGTCAGTAACTATGTACAACCAAATGTAATTTTTCCTAGATATTATTGTGTGTATTAAGAGAAGAATGCTTATTGATGTCAGGAATTCTATATACGACATGTTGACGGGCTTCCTATAAGCTCAGATGCTGAGAGAGAGCGGGTTATGCAGTGTCTTGAAGCAGCCATTGAAAGGAGGGCATATGAGGTGAAGTTCACTTTAAAGTCATGCAGTTGATGAATGAAGTTGAGTTTGAGTATATATGCTAAAAAGTGGGAGGTGCAGGGAATGGAGCTGGAACTGTGTGCAGATGACAGAGTGGGACTCCTCTCAGACATCACAAGGATATTCAGGGAGAACAGCATGTCCATCAAGAGAGCCGAGATTTCGACAAAATGTGGGAAAGCCAAAGACACTTTCTATGTCACAGATGTAACAGGTAGCCCTGTTGAGCCCAAGACCGTCGACTCGATTTGCACTCAGATTGGCCAAAGCATGCTCAAGGTCAAGCATAAGTCTGACCTCCCACAACACCCTCCTCAGGAAACAACTATCAGATATCTCTTGGGGAGCTTCTTTAAACCTAGAACTTTACAGAGCTTCTAAATGATCAGATCCTATCCTTGAACGTCTTCATCTATTCTGTAAATAGGATCAGTGCCAGTGTCCACTTAGTGTGCAGTAGTAAGTTGCTCCTAAATGTATATATCTGTATTTAGTGTACATTGTGATGAAAATTGAAATATGCCTGCATGTAATAATACTAGAAATGTCTACTAGTAAAGATCCAGATCAATGTGTAAAATAGGTCTTGATGGACACTGTACATTCTTTATTGGATGATTATCTCACAAAATTTATCTGTATCCAAAAATGCTAGTTACATAAATTTTGTGATGGTTCAAACTAGAATAACAATTCTTAAGTTTAAATTATGCCTGAATTGCAACATAAACTTCACCAAAAGATTAACATGAAGTACATCTAGCCTAACAGAACTAGATTAGTCAATACCCTATTTCTCCAGGAATATATAATCAAACAAATGTAACTGAAAGACTAAGATAATGCATGAGCTTGTCAAACAAAATGGATAAGAGATGAACAGACAATAAGATGTAATGAAACCAAAATTGAAGCCCAAAAATGTTCAATAGATAATACCTCAACATCAACAAAATGTGAAACTGAAGTTGGACTGAAAATTAACTAGAAAAATAAGGCAATAATTTTAAGGCAGTAGCCTGGATCGACAACTAATAAGTAAAACAGGTTGTGTTTAGGCTCTCTGAGCAGCCTCCTTGGCAAGAATCCTTTCCTTGGCCTTGGTCTTTGCTTGGGATTTGGAACCCATGATTCCACCTCCCCACTTCTTCCTGTTCTCCTCATACTTGTCATTGAAGTTGGCCTGCAATAACAATATGAAGTTAGAATCAATTTATGAGAGTCAGAAAATAAACAAAGTATGCAAATTTACACCACCTTAATAGCCTCCAAAACTTTGCTGAACTCCATTTTATCTTCATTCTTGACAGTGGTCAAACACAATGCAGATGCAGTCTTCTGGTGGACAATCTGTAAGAAAGTCAAATCATCTTAGTTTTAAATCCAGATTAACTGAGACCTGAAGACACTAATGAAATGATAACATTTTATTATATGATAGAAAGTAGACAAATTACCGCTCCCAAACGTGATTTGCCTTTCACAATGCAGTATGGGATTTCCATCTTCCTGCACAATGCGGGAAGCCAGACAACCAACTCTATCGGGTCAACGTCATGGGCAATAACCACAAGTTGAGCTTTGTTCTACATGGGAAAAAGGGTTACATCAATTAAGTATGAAAGTTCCAAGAATGTGAGCAATAGTGGGCATAAAAGTCCATGCATGAGCTTGGAGAAGAAAAAGACGAGACCTGCTCAATGAGGTAAGTAACATGGTTCAGACCATATTTCACAACAATGGGCTTCTTAGCCTCAACAGTTTTTCCTTCAGCCTCGGCCTGTGCCCTTTTCAACAGACGCTCTTTCTTTTCTGCTTTGTCCTCCGGCCTGTACTTCAGAAGCATCTTAAAGAGGCTGGGGCTGCAAAAAAGGGCAAAAAAAAAAAACAATTCCATCTTTATATTTTTTTTAACCAAAAATCCATGGAATGACATCTATATCATGTTTTACAAACTAAAGACATACATGCACATGTGGTCTGTAATGTAGAGATAGTCTTGTTAACATATATGGTGATGTAACTATGTACAATGTTGGAAGTCTACTAGTTCACAAAACATATCGAATATATTTATTGTTAAGCAGGTCAATAAGAAGACTCAGCATCTACAATTAGAAAAAAACTAATTATTGACAATGCCGTCTTGTGCTTTAAAATTATTGTCAAGTATATTTTCTCATTACATACTAAGAGATCAACATAACATTTTACCCCAAATGAGAACCTGCATAAAACTGTAGGCAAGATGTTTCCAGATATTACAAAGCCTCAACAACAAGAATAATGTTAGTTTCATACCAAGGTTTTTGTCAAGAGTCTTGGTGAACTGGTTGAGAGCTGGGGGCACCTTCAATCTCTGCTTAAGGATCCTCCTCTTCCTCTGAATCTGAACATTTTTGGGGAACTTCACATACCTGGTAAGATCCCTCTTGGGTGGGATAGCACCTCCAATCCCAAACTGCTTTGTCCTTTTCTCGAACAACGGATTCACAACCTTCTCCTAAAACCAAAAATAAATGCAACAATTAAGTGAAACATAAAAAGTGAATTCTTAAAATCAAATTTACATTATTGTGGATGAGTCATACCGTCTTCTTCTTAGCTCCTCCAGCCAAAACCTTTCCACCTTTCTTTGGACCCTTGAAAAATACAAACATAAAAACACATGAGATATCAAATATCAAAACATGTCCTTTGCTATACAGCTGGTAGCTACAGAGCATATAATGAAACTAATAAGAACTAGTTATCTGCAGATCTTGTGGTTACAGAAAACTGATAAATGAGCATATAAATTGCAACAATTAACCAGGTATTGCACTGAAAATAACAGGCACCACATACGTGTTCCGATTGAAGCTATTCGAAGTGAGATGCAGTTCATAAAACTACAATAAAATGTACACATACACGCAGAGCTATAAAAGCAGCAACAAAAAAATCTTATGAACACGATCGTAATTGAGGGAGAGATAGTGCAGAGACTCACCATTTGCTCAGATGTGCTTCGAGCCCCCTAACTTCGTCTCGCTGGCAATATACCAAAACCCTAATCCGAGAGGAGGCGCTGCTTCTGGTTATAAGCGAAGGAGAGAGAAGAACCTGTGAGCGACAGCTTATGCTCTTCACTCTAGGTTTTCCCTTGTTCTGTGGGCTTAGAAATGGAAAAATGATCAGGCCCGTTAATCGGCCCAGTACATTCTAGGCCCATGAAAAGGACGGGTCCGTATTAAGGCTGTGCATCAGGCCGACTCCAAACGACGCCGTATTAAGGAACTTTGCCTTTGTCAGACAACTAACATCACGAAGCATTGTATTTTCTATGTTTCTGTATCAGGACGCAAGTCTCCGGTCGAAGTGAAGTGGTGGATGAGAGAAGCAATCACTGTTAGTACTCTCCGATCGATCTGTAGAAGAACCGGCCATGGATAGCAAGAACGTCGTCGTCTGCGACAACGGCACTGGCGTACTTCCTTATCTCCTTATCTCTGTTGAAGTTTTATTATTGATACCAGTTTTTTTCAATTTCAGTTTGGCAGACGATCCGTTTGATCGTGCATTTTGTTTCCAGATCCAAATATATGAACACACTCTCTTTGTTTCTCCTCAATTTTTCATGTCTTGGTTGATTTCAACGCAATTCGTTTGGTGACCAAGTAATTTGAGAAAAAAAAAAAGTAATTTTGAAGTAAATGTTTACTGAGTCTGGAGTGACTGAGTGCTACATTGCGGGTAGACTTAATTTGTCATAGAATATTCATTATTGGATACATTGGGTTGTTGGGTATTAGTTGAAAGGTTCTAATTGACTCGGATTTTGTTATTCTTAATTTGGAAGGAAGGGCTGGTGGAAAATTATAGGCTAGAATTATTGGTCAATTAGAGTTGGTGGAATGTGTTCGAGTGGAACTGAAGTTGGAGAGGTTCTGCGTTTGAAATGAGTACTGGGTGTTGCTAATTTCATTTCCTGGTGTAACGTGATTAGTGGTTCCAAATATTGTGTTTTCTTGGCCTGTTACTTTGGTTCTCTTGTAATAACTGAATCCTGAGTGGTGAAATGGGATTGTTCCTGTTTTTCAATGCTGGATTTGAGCAGATGATGCTACATAAAACAATATGGTTGGGTTTAATATTCATGGGATGCTTGGAGTGAATCTGATATTGGGTTTTCTTTTCTATTTTTGCTGCATTTTGGTTTTCAAGTCTTCTGAAACAAGATAATTGGTGCAGTATGTCAAGTGTGGTTTTGCTGGAGAGAATTTCCCCACCTCTGTCTTTCCTTGTGTTGTTGGGAGGCCCATGCTACGCTTTGAAGAATCACTCATGGAGCAAGAAGTGAAGGTGAAATTGTGAGGTCCTTATGATACATAAGATCTTATATCTAGGTTATAACTTCGGAGGTCCTTCTTCATTTGTCTTTCATGTAGGACCTTGTCGTTGGGGAAGCTTGTGCAGACTTGCGACATCAACTTGACATATCATATCCTGTGAACAACGGTATCGTGCAAAACTGGGAAGATATGGGTCATGTGTGGGACCATGCATTTTACAATGAATTAAAAGTAAGTTTCTAGTCCTTTTGAGTACTTATTCATGTTGGATTTTAGGATACAATTGCCTTTTACATGATGATCTACTTGTTAATGGTTATGTTTCGTCTTGTAAAACAGATAAATCCAGCAGAGTGTAAAATTTTACTCACAGATCCACCCCTTAATCCCACAAAGAATCGTGAAGAAATGGTAACTTTTTACTAGTTTTGTTTGCTAATGGGTTACATACCCCTTTATACTTTCAACTTAAAGCATCTCATGATTTGAGTTTTGGTTGGCACAGGTTTTGACCATGTTTGAGAAATACAACTTTGCCAGTGTCTACATTCAAATCCAAGCAGTTTTAACATTGTATGCTCAAGGTGCTTATAAACATCAGTAAAGGTCAAAATTTTCACTGCTTTCAGAAAATTCGTTGACTAAGCATCTTAGTCCTCGACTCTACAGCTGCTGTAGATTGAAATAGTGAAATACCTTAATAATAACTTTCTGGAATTTTATTTTTGAATAGTCTAATTATGATTCCGACACCCCCTCTCAATTTGCAATGTGGTTGAGCATTATTTTCAATTTTTACAGGTTTGTTGACTGGATTGGTTATTGACTCTGGTGATGGTGTCACTCATGTGGTAAACAGTAAAATCACTATGTATTATTTTATTCTGATACTTTATTTCTACATTTTATTCAAGAATTGACTTTCATTATTGTTTACTGTTGTTTATGGTATGGCCATTCTATTGTACTTTTTTCCCATTTGTCTAGTGAGAATCATCTACATAGCATTTGAAACGTCGTTTTATATATTATTTGGGCATCAGTTGTGTAAAATTCTAAAATATTATTGATGATCTTGATATTATTGATGATTCAATACAATGAGAGCATCCCTTTATATAGGGATTAACTCTATACGAAATAGGAAATATTAATACTAAACAATATAGGAAATCTAACTTAAACAGGAATAGGAAATATTTGTAACTGGAAATAAACTAAACTCTAACAAGTTATAAATTTTACTTATTGGTATTTTTTCATGTGGTTCGTCCTAAATCCTTTTACATTTTTGATTAACAAACATTTTTTATGAACAAAATGTGAGGATAGATTGCATATAAGATACCTATTTGTTTCATTTGTATTTCTCATGTTGAAACTATTGATTCTTCTTCCTTTTTTTCATGTTGCAACCACTGTCTTTTCTTTTACTAAGGATGTGATTTTGTGAATTAAATTCAATATCCCCTTAAATATTATAGATTAGTTAAACGAAAGGTTTCTTGCACTGCTCAGATTAATTTTAACTATACGTATAATTATTTGAAACTATCTCCAGGTTCCAGTTGTTGATGGCTACTCATTTCCCCATCTTACAAAGCGAATGAATGTAGCTGGGCGTCACATAACATCATATCTTGTTGATTTGCTCTCCAGGAGAGGGTGAGATCAGTTTCTTTCAAAAATAAGATAATATAGGTTATTTCTTTTGCTTTGATTAAAATATTCAACTTCCTTTCGTGAAGGTATGCACTGAGTAGGAATGCTGATTTTGAGGCTGTTAGAGAAATAAAAGAGAAGCTTTGCTATTTAAGGTAGCCACAGTTTTGGTTTAGGTTATTAGGAGCTGCTTCATTCATACATAATATTACAATATGATATCAAATTCTTGCAGTTATGATTATAAGAGGGAATACCAATTGGGACTAGAAACTACAATCCTTGTAAAGAGTTATACAGTAAGTTGTTTCTTCTAGAGATAAATTTCACTAAACTTAGCTACCCCTGAGTATGCACCATTCTCAACCTTCTACCCCTAACTTAAAAAAGTTTCTGACAACCCCTTAGTTTTTTTTGTCTCATTTTATCCCAATTCTGCCAACTTTTGGGTGTGAAAGGACGAAAATATCCTCATTGAAAAATAAAATAAAAACTGTATTTTTGTCATTGCACATCCAAAAGTTGATGGAATCGGGGAAATTGAGACGAAAAAAGCTTCGCAGGTTGTCAAAAACTTTTTAAACTAGGGGCAGTTGGTTGAGAATGGTGCATACTTATGTTAGGTAGCTTAGTGAGATTTATCAATTTCTTTTACGAACTCAATCTTTTATGGCAAGCTGCTTATAGTTCCAGGAATTTTATTTCATCTATTTCTTTACATGTTTGCTATGTTAGTTCGTTTCCTTGTGCTATTTCTCTACTAATAAATCTCAAATCAGCTTCCTGATGGGAGAGTCATTAAAGTTGGCACAGAACGGTTCCAAGCCCCTGAGGCTCTTTTCACTCCGGTAAGCTCATCTTTCTAATTTTGTATCCATTACATGTTAAAGCTTTTCTATATCAGTATGTTTAAACTAGTTGTTTATATTGATCATCTAGGAGTGACTTGGAGTTACAAAGCCTTTTATACAATTTATAGAATAAAGTTGTATTGTGATATTTCATATTATTTTTAAAATGTGTTTCGCTTGTGTACTACTTATATATGGTTCTTTTCAGGAACTCATAGATGTTGAAGGCGATGGATTGGCTGACATGGTATTTCGTTGCATTCAGGAAATGGATATTGACAACCGAATGATGGTATTAAGATTATTTTGAAATATACTTAACATAGGATTCACTGTTTCATTCATAGATTGTTGTCATGAGCAAGAAGACAATAAATTTAACAATCAAGTTTCTATTTATAAACGAGCTATTAAAAATAGATTGGAACACAAAAACAGATTCATTTTTGTATGTTTTTCCTTGCATATCTTCTAAACAATTGTTTATGTTACCCCTTCATTGTTTGTACTCATGGGCTCCCTTCTTTTTCAATCTTAATCTACTTCGTAATTTGCAGCTGTATCAGCACATAGTCTTAAGTGGCGGGAGCACAATGTATCCTGGGTTACCTAGTCGGTAATAAAATCATTATCTTGTTCAGTTCATATGGTTTTTGGTCCTTCCCTTATTTTATTTTTTTAATTTATAAATCAGCATGCACCAGTAAGTTAATTTTTTTAGATTCCTGTCTAAACACTGAAAAAACTTCCTTTTTATTATTGTGCATTTCCAAATTATATTATGAAGTATATTAAATTAATAAAGGTTTATTTCAACTGCTTAGTCTGGAGAAAGAAATACTAGATCGCTATGTTGAAGCTGTATTGAATGGAAACAAAGATGGGTTGAAGGTAACTTCTCTCCACACACTATGTTATAAGCTAAACAAGAAACATATACGATCTTTTCATAATGATCAAGGAAAGCACCACAATTCTTGAACCTAAAGCAAGCATTGATCGTATAATTAGAGTTTAGTTGTCATTAGATTTTGGTAATTGTATCGATGATTATTCCTATATTTTGTGATGGACAGAAACTGAGATTGCGCATTGAGGATCCTCCACGAAGAAAGCATATGGTATACCTTGGAGGTGCAGTCCTTGCAGGAATTATGAAGGTAAGGGGGAATTACTACTTACTACCCTGTGCTATACACGATTTGCGGTTTACAGTCCTGAACTTTCAAGTGTGCCAATTTACTACCCTCAACTTTTAAATATGCCGGTTTACTACCCTCAACTTTTAAATATGTCAGTTTACTACCCTCAACTTTTAAATATGTCAGTTTACTACCCTCAACTTATAAGCATGCCAGTTCACTATGCATTTCTTCCCACTTTGAATCTGGTCAGGAACCGACCCGTCATTATAACTCAATAAAACTTGGATCAGGTTGAATTGTAGGATGCACCTGAGTTTTGGATTACCCGGGAAGAGTATTTGGAAGAGGGAATTGCTTGTCTCAGCAAGTGTGGTCAAGCATAACATGTTGAGACTATGCAGAAACTTGAAGGTGAAGACATCAGAAGCATGTTCTGAGCTGACCACAGACTATGCAGATTGAGACTTGTGCAGTCCACAAGTGCTTTTCAAAAACGAACCCATATAGGCGTGGAATGTAGTAATGCACTCTACTTGGTCATTTGAATTTTTAGTGTTTAGGGGTATTTTTGGGTTTTAGGAAGAAGAGAAAAAAAAAGCTCCATGTGCCTTGCACATGCTCAGAAATGGAATATCCCGTTTACTTTAACGGAATATTAATCATTTTCCATCCATGTAAAAGGAACGGAAAAGTTTTTACATTTCCACATTGCAAAGGCAACTTATTGACATTTCCATATTGAAAAGGCAACTTATCACACGCTTTTTTTTACAGGGAAGTTATCCGAATGTGACCAATTCAAAAGGGCGTGTTTTGGTGATTCCCTCTTTTTGTTATGAGTTCAAATTTTGAAGAAAAATCAAGCATTTTGATTACAAAGTCTCATGGCTGAGTTACCAAATATTGTATATTGTGTGATGTTGTGTGTCAAGTTTTACCAACTCTGTACTGTACATTTGTGTGAAGTTATTCTCTAATTGACTCCATCTTTTATCTCTTGAGTCCAGTGATTGTATTTGTAACAATGCCAAACTTGTTGATCTGAAGATCTTGGGTGTACTGTCAGTTTCTGAGTGAGCATGTGCTTGGAATTTTTGTCATCATGTCAAAAAGCTAACCATACTATTTGCTTTTCATCTATTGCAATACCTTTTATACATTCAAAAACATTATTACAAGAATCTCACACAATAATAAACTATAGAAAAACTAAAATTGATAATTTTACACCCATGAGATTTCTTTCATTGATGAAACTAAAACTGATTTCTACAGGTGAGGGCCACAAAGCTTAGCATCTCTCTTCTTTGGCCTGAAATTGAGTGCACTGAAGCTATAGAAGCAGAGGTTTGCTTTCTTTGCTTTGACTGTCATGACATCTGTTGTGGCTGTGTAGCCAGGTAAATTGCACTGGGAAGATGAACTCTTTATCAGAGTCGCTTGACAAGAAGACGCCAACTCTGAATCTTGTGCACACTCGATCCCATCAATGGACGGTATCTCCAACCGGTAAACTCCAGACTTGTTCGTAGTCCTGTTCACTGAGAATGATATCTGTTCTGCTGTTTCGGGCGAGAGTGCGTCGAATTTGCAGTCTATCTTCACTTTAGCACCTGCTCAAGAAAGAACCCATGAAATGTGAACTTGAAACTACAGGGAAATCTTACTCTAGCCTACGAATGAGGTTCGAACCTCAGAACTTAGAGATTTGAATATTTGTTACCTGTGATGAAGTAGCTGTGGGTGGAGTAGTTGTTATTGTAGCAGATGTCACAGAACACAACACCCATCACCGCGATATGCGAGGTGGGTTTGGGTGAAGATTTTGAGGAGTGCGAGACAGAGAAGAGAGATGGAAGAAGGAGGAGGAGGAGCAACAATGGAGTCGACATGGCCTCTGTGAGTGTGTGTGTTGCTCTCCCAATCTGATGTAAGTATAGTTTTATTGTTTTTTTATAAATTGGATTGAAGTTGGAGATGGAGATGAGTCAAGTGTATGGATGGTGATCAAGGTGGAGATCCAACTGTAAAATAAAAAGTGGGGGAGGAGCTTTATCTCATTGAGGAGAAACAAACAAAGACATGTGAACTTGGTTTGGAAGTTATGTGTAGGAAAGAGAAACAGAGCAAGGCACAGTGCCCTTGTGATGAATGGTGCTTTTGTGGCTCCATTGGTGGGCCTTGGAACCAAAGCTTGACCTGCAACAAGCTCACTAGACATCATCTATTGTGTAGTGACACTGTATAGTGTTCACCTATATCTACACATGCTATGAAGAAGATAGCTTGATTGTGTTGGTTGTGAAATTTTACAGGAAATGTGACTTTTTTTAAGGTCAATGTCTTGGGGAAAATAAGGTTACACAGCATGCAGGCTACATCTGGAATGATTAGCTCTGTGATGGGCCAAACTTTGTGGATGATAGGCCCTTTATGGTACAACTGGATCAAAAGAATCATGTTGGTAGATGTAGA
The DNA here is from genome assembly GCA_036897425.1 of Erodium trifolium. Taxonomy (NCBI): domain Eukaryota; kingdom Viridiplantae; phylum Streptophyta; class Magnoliopsida; order Geraniales; family Geraniaceae; genus Erodium; species Erodium trifolium. The sequence goes on from JAYMTN010000281.1 coordinate 18,150, forward strand.
AATGAGAAATCTCTCTCATTCAACTTGATTAGATTATAGACATGATACATCTATTTATACACAAGGATGAGTCTTCCTACCTACCCCATTAATGATGAGTTCATTAATGGAAGAACTCTTCATC
>JAYMTN010000282.1:0-18264 GCA_036897425.1 Erodium trifolium
CTACAAACGTATTACATCTAATTTGATAACAAAAGTATTGATTCCATACATGTATTTGAGTTGATTGGTAATGAGTTTTGTAGCATGATTGGTTAAACTCTATGTATTAAACTGAGTTTGGTACTATGTGCAGGCGAGCGATAAATCTATGTACCTCGTCCATAATCCGCCCATATTACTACAGATCAATAAAATCCAATCCGTTATCCATCCACTCATATACAGATAAACATGAAAGCCGGACGGATAAATGGCCAGAACGGATCCCCAGATGTTTTTGAACACACCTAGTGAGGCCAACAAGAGACAAATGAAATGTTGGGAGAGTGGCAATCACGCGCCCCTGGTCGAGTGTGACAATGAAAAATCATCCGTTCGAAAACCTTTTTACCCTCCAAACTGACCAGTACATCACCACAAGCCAGTAGGCCATGCAAAAATCTTTCCCCAACCAATGCCCATTCTATGCTCTCCACAAAATCCCAAATCCCATTTCCTCACAATCCCAATTCCATTTCCATTTCCCACTCTCTCCGTTCACTCCACAGCACCAACCTCCTCGGTTTTCGAATTTACCGTTACTCGAGCGGTTTTTCACCGGTTAATCGGTTGATTTTTACCTCGTACACCGACTGATGCCGAGGCGGTTCTGAAAATGGCGCCGGAGGAGATTCAGGCGTCTCTTGTGAAGAAAACGGCGGTGTCCAGGACCTGGATTTCGCTGGACCGCACTGGCCACGTCACCACTCTGGAGGCTGACAAGTACGCTATTATGCGCCGAGTGCAGATCAACGCCAGAGATCTTAGAATCCTTGACCCCTTGCTCTCTTATCCGTCGATTATCTTGGGCAGAGAAAAAGTTATTGTTTTGAACTTGGAGGTTAAATTAAATTGATCAGCTCTTGTTTTCACTTCACTTCACTACCCCCTTTCTATATTTCTGAATCATTGGTTGCTGATGTTTTATTTTGATTTTTTTGTTCGTTTTTGAGTTGGGTTTGCAGCATATTAAAGCAATAATCACAGCTGAAGAGGTAATTAATGTTTAATAGCATACAGTTTTGTTTGTGGAGTGATTGATTATGATGTTAGTCGTGTTTTTGGGTGTGATGAGGATGTATTTGTTCTAATTTAGTCTATAAATTATGTTTTGTCCCCCAACTAAGCTAAAAAAAATCAATTTACTCTAATAGTCCTTTTCGTTATATATGATTAAATCGGAGCAAATTGACATAATTGGGACTAAGTTGTAACAAACTGCATACTTGATGTTGTTGAGGAACATTCCCTCTTTTTGTGGCTAATTTGAGGTTTGGTTTTGGACTAGAAGGTGTTGCTTGGAGACCCATTGGATGATAATGTTGTGCCCATTGTGGAGGAGCTCCAGAGAAGGTTGTCTCCAATGCTGACCATTGGCCAAGGTCAAGGAGAGGATGAGGAAGAGAACTCAGTTCTGGAAGCGAGCAAGGATGCTGAAAATGGAGAAGAGACCGGTAAGTTCTAGTGGACGTGGTGTTTTTTTATCGTTGAAAGTCAATATGTTCTTTCCATGGAAGTTTAGGTTTCTACTTTCTAGTAGGTGTATCATTATGTTTTTATTTGCTATGGTGCTCTGTTTGGTTATATAATATCTTGGGTGTTTGGTAACGTAGAATTTCCATTTGAGTTCCAAGCCTTAGAAGTTGTACTGGAAGCCATTTGTAGTTTTCTTGATGCACGGACAACGGAACTCGATACTGCTGCTTATCCAGCTTTGGATGAGTTGACATCCAAGGTAAAATGCTTGCTCGGTAAATATTCTCCTATAATGTTTACATACATAAGTGACAAGGAAATGGAATTTCTTATATATATAATGTTTGATTTACAATCACAATTGCGCGCAGATAAGTAGTCGTAATCTAGACAGAGTGCGGAAACTGAAATGTGCCATGACAAGGCTGACAAATCGTGTTCAAAAGGTTTGCTATCGTTGTCTGATGGTTTCACCTAGTATGAGCTAAACATTTCCATAATAGTAGCTTACGACTGTAACTCTTTGGTGCCTCGTATGAGGACATGAACATATGATTCAACATATATTTGTAATAGGTAAGAGAAGAACTCGAACAACTTCTAGATGATGATGACGATATGGAAGAGCTTTACTTAACAAGAAAGTTAACCGGGATGTCTTCTCCCGATAGTGACCCGAGCTGCTTTCTTAACTCTCCCACGATAGGTTCATCGAAAAGATCCAAGACAAGTACGACTCATGCTCAAAATGATGTCGAGGAGCTTGAAATGCTGCTTGAGGTTAAAATAATAATAATAATTCACCACACCAGATTATTTGAATGAAGCAAACCTGTAAAAATCTAATTTGGGTAATGTTTGCAGGCTTACTTTATGCAAATTGATGGCACGTTGAACAAGCTGACCACGGTATGTATGCACTTTACTCACCCCGTTCTCATTTTAAACAATGTAGCAAATTTGATCTGAATGTTTGGATACCATTTCTGTTTCTGTGACAAGCTGCGTGAATACATTGATGACACTGAAGATTACATCAATATTCAGGTGACTATATGCACATTCTGATCTTCAAAACGTGAAATAGCTATACATTAGTTTCTAAATTGTTGGTTAAGTGATCAAGATGATCCTAGAAAGTTTAAGCCATTTGTGCCATTTGTGTTGCTCCTTGCAGCTTGACAACTATCGAAACCAGCTGATTCAGGTGCTCTCTTGTTCTTCTGTCCTTAAAATTATCAAAAGTTGGTACTAAAATGTCCCTCTTTCCGAATTTTCTTGAGGGTGCAGCTAGAGCTCTTCCTAAGCTCGGGAACTGTTTGTCTCTCTGTTTATTCGTTGATCGCTGCAATATTTGGGATGAACATTCCTTATGAGTGGAAGCAAGGACACGGGTATATGTTTAAATGGGTATGTATGTATGCAGTTACACAAACATTTGCTCTCGTCAACGCCACAAGAAACATTGAAATCGCTTGAGATGACTTCGTTGCTTCTCATATTGTCTGTTATTTGTGGCTATTAGGTTGTCATCATCACTGGAACTGTCTGCGCCTCCCTTTTCTTGACGATCATGTCCTATGCTCGGCACAAAGGTCTTGTTGGATCCTGATATCGACCTCATTCTGTTACTTGATTATATTCTAGTTATGAACCATTGTTATATGTATTTGTCGCAGTAAGTGATACTGTAGCAATTAGACATTGAATTTGTAAGACAAATGTAGTGTTGAAGGATGTAATTATTCAAGCATGAATGTATATAAGAGAGAGGGATAATCCCAATTACTAACCCTATACTATATGATTTTTATGACAAGAGAATTTTATTGACTGCAAATATCTGCGAATCAAGTACGATGTCCTATGTGAAAACCCTCTCTGGCTCTAGGCCCTGGCCATTGAGCAACCCTTCACAGCTGGCCCCCGTTCATACAGGTACCATCATCGTGTCTCCCGGGCTTCGTCCCGTCTCTCCGTTCAGTCGGGTTCCTCATCATTAGTGCGTGTTCCTTTTCCGGTGTCGGCCCCAACGGTGCCATCCCAACGCCGCCCAGCGTTACCACCTCCACCACATCCTCCCACGTCTCTGGCCCCTCTGCAGCCGCACTCTTTCACCCAGATCCTCCCTCAGCAAGGTGCGACACAACCCGAGGTACCCCTCGATTTTTCCTTCGCTGCATCTCCGCCAGTGTTCTTGGTCAGGGAAGTTGTAATTATCCCTCACCCGGAGGTTCACAACCCGGAGTACCCTATCACCATCCCGCTTCGGTCGTCGACCCTACAAATCGGAGACATCCCCATTTTCCCGAGCTCGTATCTCTTGAGGAATACAATCGATCTCTCGGGGGAAGACGTAGAAGCTCGGATGGACACCTCCGACAATCCGAGGTCTCCACCTCTAACGACCACATCTTGGTTGAGTGAGGGACCACAATCAACACATTCCTCCCAGCACCGCCACCATCCCTGGGGGATCCCTCACAATCATCACCGCGACCTCCTCCCTGTCCTAGGAAAGAACATTCAACCCCATCAGCGGACCAGTCTGCCAGTCTGTTGGAATTCTAGTTTGGAACACCCAAGGTGTGACAGCTACATAGCATCGACAACACTTGAAATTCCTTCACAATACTCACTAATCGCTCTGCAGGTACTGTTTTTATCTAAGATCGTGCAATCGGTCATAGATACGACAATTTTATCCAAGAACTTGGGTTTTTGGGATGGAGCTTGGGTCCCACCGTTGGAAGTACACAAGGGCGGGTTGACTCTCTTTTGGGGCCCCGACGTGTTGGTCTTTGTACTGCATATGGACCAACGATATACTGACACTAAGATCAGTATCCTGGATCGGAAGCCCTTCCGGTTGACGGGAGTCTACGGGGAATCAAATGGAAGTTATCGCTACCACACCTAGACTGCTTTGCGAGAACTCGCCTAATAGGACACCAGACGATGGATCCTCATAGATGACTTTAACGATGTCTTGGCTCAAGTCGAGACATGATAGGGACGATCATATGCGCATGCCTTTATTACTTACTTCCATGAGGTTCTACAGGATATTAGGGTTTCTGATGTCCCTTCCATGAGGTTTCTACAGGATATTGGGGTTTCCGATGTCCCATTAGAAAGACATCTTTTTGCGTGGTTCCGTGGACAGAATGTGGAAACAAGGACGAAAATTAGACAGGACCGTGCTCTGGTCTTTGGAGACATAGGGAGAGAGATCTCGGCGTTACAATTATAGAACACGGGTACCACGACTTCTAATCGTTACTCGATTCTACTCACATTGTCCCCAATAAGGCGAACATCTCGAAACACTCAATTCAGTTCTGAGTCCAACTGGACAAAAGAACCGGAATATGGCCTACTTGTGCGTAAGGCTTGGCATGGTCTTGAATCTTGTGGAATACGTAGCCGGACAACACAAATTGCGAAATCCCTTCAGAACTGGGGCTGAAACGTCTATCGGACGACACTACAAAACATCAAATGTGTCAACGTCAAATTGCTACCCTCGATGGACACAATGATAGAGAAAGAATACGCCGCATGGTGGCGTTCCAAATTCAATACGAAACAACCTTGATCTAAGGCTTCGAAACACCGAGCCAAACACCATTGACTTATAGAAGGGGACAAAAAAAAATCGAAACAACCGGGATTGAGTGAAGGCCGTGGTGGAAAGACCTTTTTGTTTGGAGGTTATTTCACTAAGGGAAAACGTCACTTCCGCACCTATCTCGACCTTTGTTTTTGAGTTCCTAACCTATGTCACCTGTTCGTTACAATTCCTAACATATCGACCTTTGTATTTTACAGAAACTATCAAAAACTGTCAAAATGGACAACTCTGTTAGTTTGACATTCAAATTGTTTAAATTACCCTTCACTTATAATCTAATTTTCAAATCTATGCCACTTCACTTCCAACTCTTCAACTCTTCACCTCCCATCTGTTGAATCGACTTCGGCTTCTTCTCTATAAACCCATCCGCATCGCTGCTTTCCTCTGGAGAATCCATAGTTATAAGAGGCTCATCTACATTGTCAGCCACTAAAACAGCTCCAGCTTGTTGGCCATGCCATACCTTCAGTGCGAAGTAGCACTATGAGAGATAACACAAATTCAATACAAACATGTTTAATTAATGAAAATGAGACATCAAATGTCTATGGAGAATAAAACATGCATACAAAATTGCATAAACTAATTTTCAACAAAAAAGTCAAAATCAGAGCAATTTGACACAAACCCGGTAACACACAATCAAATGTTTCACACAGAAAGAGATTTGCAGAGGGGAATTCGACCCTAACATGACAGAACCCATCATGTAGCCTCCGTAATTGGGGACGCCGAAATTTCCAATAGCTCCGTCGTGTTTGGAGCGCATGTCGTGCGGAGACAGGACACTGACGTTGCTCTTCTCCACGACGAAGCGGGCGGTGGCGGAGGTGGCGAGGAGCGAGGCCAGGAGCAAGAGAGGGGCGAGCCGTTCTCTGAGTGAATCAGAAGAGGATGACAGGGGCAACATCATCATTTAGAAAATTCAGATGCTCCACGTGCTGCTCACGTGATCGAACAGTTAACGGAATCGTCAATTTTGACAGTTTTTGATAGTTTTTGTACAACACAAAAGTCGATATGTTAGGAATTGTAACGAAAAGATGACATAAGTTAGGAACTCAAAAACAACAAAGATCAAGGTAGATGCGAAAGTGGCGTTTTCCCTTTCACTAATTCCCCCATAAGTTACCTCTCGACCTACCCAAATCACGTACTCGTCTTTACTACCACCATCGTCTCAGATCGGCAGGTCTGTCTCTCGCCTTCCTCGTTCGCATCAGCGCAAATCGCACGCTCGTTCTGTTCCTCGGAGATAGCCGAAATCCTCTGTTTCATCTGGGTTTTATGCTGGTGATCGGTGCTTTGATATGAACGTAAATTTTGTGGGGATGTGTTCATGCACCGACTGCTTCTTCTGGGCACGTAGGTGAGGGGTCAGGTTTGGGTCCGGAAGAGGATTTTGGGGGAGATAATGGCGAATCAGGTCGTGAAGGTCAAGAGAGAGACGATTGCGGCATGCATGACGTGTCCGCTATGCAACAAGCTCTTCAGAGAAGCCACCTCTATTACCGAATGCCTTCATACGTGTATGCGCTCTTTCTCGCCTCTTCGATCCTGCCTTTTGGGTTCCGAATCCTGCTCATTTCAGCTTGTTTTGATCCTAATTTCCTCAAATTTTATGACTTTTGGTGTTTGTGCGTTCTGTTTTGCATTTTTGTGATCTGGGTAGCTAGTAATTTTTGTTTTGTTGTATGGGTTTGTTTTGTTGATTTCTTTGTCCGCGCGATTTGGGATTGTTTTCATGTTCTTTAAGCATTTGGTTTTGTTGCTTTGACTTGAAGATTATCATCCCAAATTAGAGAAGCATTGTTGCTTGATATCGGGTCAATGGACCACATAGTAAAAAAGATAGCTAGCAGCTTCTGTTTCACTGATGTTCTATAATTATACTCACTTTACTTAATTACTTTACACTCTTGCATAGAACATTGAGAAATCAAGTGCAATGAGATTCATGAGTTTCGTGTTTCCCTTTATTTATAGTGTAATGCGAGCCTAATTGAAGGTAATTTGCATGAAGTATTATAAGCGGGTCTATACGTAGTGCATACAGTAACCTTTAGACCTGTGTGGTGATGTATAATGGACATGTATATATTTCATGGCCTAGTTTCTTCCATTATTGCATTGCATCCCAACTAATGCAACAGAGCTTCTTCTTTTTTGTTTCTTTTTGATGCTTGTTGATACATTTATAGATTTGATTGCATGCCAAATCTAGTTTGGCTTCATATTTGTTTTAGGCTAGAAGCCCACGTCTTGTCATCCCTATTTTGGGCAAAATTGTACGTGCAATTATTGTTGTTTGTTTCTCTTCTTAATGGCATATTCAATTTGCAGACATATATTCACCTTATTTTGCTGAATGGTAAGTACTTTAGCGAGTCCCATGAAAGGAAATGTCTGATAAGTTTTGTTATTTGAACTCAATTCAGTTTGCAAAAGGTGCATATATGACAAGATATCAGATGATGAACTGAAAAGCTGTCCGGTTTGCAATATTGATTTAGGTTGTAGCCCATTGGAGAAATTGAGGTTAGTTATTTCTGTGGTCCGTAGCTCTCTCTCTCTCTCTCTCTCAATATGTGTGTGTGTGTACGCGTGCGTATTAAATGTGAATTAGCTGTTGTATGATAATGCATGATGGCTTTAAATCCTAAATTGTAACTAACCTTAAGGTAAACTACTCTTCTTTTCAGTTCAGTTAATGAACAACCGTTACTGACATGCAGATAAAAGGATGATTGACTTTGCTATTTTAGAGTAGTTTCATTTTTTCTCTTACTTTTAGTAATTATGATTTTGATGCTCCCTTCTACATAAACAAGGTCTTGAGTCCAAAAATTTTGATGCCTTGATTTAGTCGATATAAAAATACAGATGTCAACTTAATCATATGTTGAATGTGCACCTTGGTACTCGTCAATCATTATCCTATTGGAGTAGGAGAACCAGTCAATATATATTATCGTTGCAGATTTGTGATGGTTTTGGTATCCTTGCATTATTTAAGGTAATATTGTATTACCGTTCTTCTTCTTCTTGATATTGTGTTTTCATAGAATGCCACATATTGATTGGTTCATGGACATCTCTTTAATTAACAATCCGTGAATTTTATAAGGCCGCCATTGTTCTCTTGAGCATGTATGCAGCATGATGTAGATTTACTACTTGTTCGAGAGAAACAGCATGATTTTGAGATTTCTTGTGTTTTGAGGTCCATCTGTTTATCTTTTTGTGATCAGACCGGACCACAGTTTGCAAGATATTAGGGCCAAGATTTTCCCGTCAAAAAGAAGAAGAGTGAAGGCACCCGAGCCGCCCTCTGTGACATTACCGGTTAGAAGAAAAGAGAGATCACTCTCATCATTGTTTTTTAGCACTCCCAGAGTATCATCACAGACAGCCATGACCACCAGAAAAACCAGAGGGGTTGGCAGAAAGGCTTCAGCATTTCGACATTCCAGTTTCTCCATTGTGAAACCCATCAAGAAAGAAGAGCTTCTTGCAGAAAGCTCAAACTCTCCTGAAGTTGTAGACAAATTTATGACTCCCAACATGATTCAGGTAAAGGAGTCATCACTGTTGCCGAGTTCTTCTTCCCCTGTTGAGCCTAGTGAAGCCTTGCCCAATAAAGAGACAGAAAATGATGGTGAATCTCGGGAAAGCAAAATGGATCTCTGGAAACCTTCGAATTATTTGGTGGATGTTGCAAATAGGACAAAGCCTTTGAAGCCTAACTCACACGCTTTTGATGCTAGAGTTGAGATTCCTCATATCACTGATACAGAAACACTAATGCAGAGAAACCGACGAAAATCTAAAGTTGAGGATGAAAATCATGTGGATCCTGCCAATTTGGAATCAGAAAGGCCTAAGAAGGTGCAAAGGAATCGACGGGAAAGGACATCTATTTCTGAGGAATCAGGTGTTTCACCCCAAGCTGTGTTGGGTGCTAATCATGAAAGAAGATTTGGTCCAATTTGGTTTTCACTTGTAGCTTCCGAGGATCAGTAAGAGGAAACAATTTCAGCTCAAAAACTTGAATAAATGATTTATTTTTTAATGTTTAATATCTGACTTCACATTTGTTTTCTCAGGGAAGGAGATGCGCCATTGCCACAAATTCCTGCAAGCTACTTGAGAGTAAAGTGAGTTTTTGTTGCTTCATTTTTTATTGAAATTATCTATCCTTCTTTTTTCTTTTAAGAAATTCAAGATTTCTTATGTAGACTATATTTTTTCTTTCCTTTTGGCATTGAAAACTCTCTACTATTTATATGGAGTTATTGAAGTGTTTGTCATAAAGTTCTTTACCCTATACATTGATTCATGTCAAAGCCTACATCATCTGGTTTATATAAGCATGACTTCTCAGTGGTTACGTTTATTGCACCATCCGATCCCATGAGGGATCGGATGGGAAAGGTTGAATATATTGGACAGGAAGTGTCATCTTGATACTACATGCATGCATAATGTTTACTTAATTCCCTGTTTTTTTTTCCATGAATAGCTTCATTTATATTCTTTAGTAGGGTATATATACATCTCTCTCTCATGTTGGTTCTTTTGTTTACAGGGATGGAAATGTACCTGTTTCTTTTGTGCAGAAGTACCTGGTCAGGAAACTAAATCTCGCCAGTGAAACCGAGATGAGTCAATCTTCTGTAATAATTACATTTCCTTTTAGAGTTAACCATGGAAATCAATAAATTTTGGCTGAGACTAGTACTGAACGACACTTGTTGCTGTTTGGCAAGATCATCATATTTGACACGTGTTTTTCTTGACGTGTTTGGTGCTAGACTCATAACTTAATCCCCCGACTCTAGATTTAGTAGTATGGCATTGGAGAAAGTAGGGTTGAAATCTTGTTGTATTCATAGTTCAACTGTGACAATATGTTTGCTGAGTGTTCATATTTGTGGTGTGCAGGTTGAGATCAGATGTATGGGACAAGCAGTAGGGCCGTCGTTGCAACTGTACCATCTAGTCGACGTGTGGCTACGATCGAGATCATCACAGTGTATACAAGCATCCATCGGGTCGTCAGCCAAGGATTTTGTAATGGTTCTTTCCTATTCTCGGAAGGTGTAGCTTATCCAAGTAAGCAAACAGCCCCCCTGTTCTATGATCACCTGAAAATGAAATAATCACCAAACCATCTTTTTTCCCCAGAGCCTGCGTGTTGAAATAATTTTGAACATGCAAGTTAAAATATTCTATTGGTTTACTTGTAATCAGATGTGGTATAAATTATTTCCATCTCTGTGTATCATTGGGGTTAGAATTTAGATCTCTTATGGCATAATCAATGGGTTTCTTAATTCTAACTTTTGACTTGAAGACCTACGCAAGATATATATGCAATTGACAGCTTTCAAAATGAGGACCACGACCACGTGGACACTGTGTCTCAATCATGAGCCAACCCTCCTGCGGTTTCAGACCTCGTTTGTTTCTTTGACATATCCTACAAACTTCTCTTGATTAAGATTGCAAACTCGGCTTGTACACGGATTGTGCATGAGCAAGACACTTGTAATAAACGTCCCAAATTGGGTTATAACCAAAGTCCTCATTTACTAAAAATATCACAATTCAAAAACTGCTCTCATAAACATCTTTAAATTCTTTAAATCCTAAACTGCCGACTTGTGTGATGACGTCGGAGGTTTCTGGATAAACACCAAAAGAGTTGTGGTCACACTTCAAATATGCAACACGCATAAACAAGGATTTTTTTTTTTCTCTTCATTTCGAGCCAAAGCAGAGAAGAACAAAATAATAATAATTTTAAAAATAATCTTGTGAATCCAAAACCAACCCATCAGGCGAATCCATCGGCAAGCAATGACTAAAATAGCAGGAACCTATTTACCCTTACATTAGAGAAAATACCTACCTATTTACCCTCAATTATAAGTCGTTGAAATACCATACTTGAGGAGCATCATCTGTAAACATATACAATCCGATGGACATTTTCTACAGACATACAATATTTTAGGGACATTTTTTTTGCAAAAAGTTTATTTTAGTGACATTTTTAAAATTTTGGGCAGCACGTGCAAGTCATATGAGCCATTTTGGACGTAAAATGCAACTTCTCATCGACAGTGCAAATTAAGAAAAGTATAGGGATACAAATTGCTAAGTTTTTTTTTTTTTTTGCTTACGGACACAAGTTGCAAAAACCGAATATGGGAGTCATTTTTTACAATTATCCCTTTAAACAATGCATGAAGAAGCAAAAAAAAGCTGAAGGCCAGAGATTTCATGAACAAATAAACCAGCTGCAGCATTCCAAGATGGTTTTCATTTTTAAAATAAAAGAGCCATGTGTTGACCAGATTCAGCTATTGAATCCTTCACATGCACTCAGCTTCCTCAGTTTTTTAAGGATGTGTAAAGGCATTAGCAATAATTCTAGCTCTGGACTTTTTGCTTCCTTTACTCACTTCAGAAAATACTCACATGGTTCAGCAGAGCACTGCATCTAACTTGCCTGCTTCAACCAATAATAACATACATTGTGCAATGCTGTGCTGTGCTGTGCTACACTAAGGATAAAGATTCATGCTTTACACACACCTTCAATATCTAAAATATAAACACCTCAGTCATGTGATCATCGAGGGGGCATTAAACAATAATACAGCAACAAATTCAACAAGGCAAAGGGTCAAGGTCGTTTTGACCTTTCCTTCATAGAGATTGGCTCATCGAAGTCCTTATCAAGTAAATTAGGGAACTGACTCAATAATTCGATGGTAGGTAACATAACAAAATAGGATTAAAAACTATAGACCTGTTCCAACTTCCAAACCAAGTTAGCAATTGCTGGCAGGGAAGACCTGTTCTGTAGAATCAGCACAGAAAATCCTAAAGTCGCCTGCACATCGTTTCAGTTCTAACTGGTTTATAAGTAATACAACTAAAAAGTCACAAATTTGACTAAAAAGTATGACAATTTAACAAAGTAATCTCAAAACATTAGACAGCAGAAGATTTCAAAACATCTAACACTATTGCATCAACAAAAGTTTCCACTATTTTTCATCTGAAACCAATATAAGAACAGTTTACACTATAAGATCTATAAACAGATAAAAAATTCTGTTCTGGGGGGCCTAATACCAAGTAAAGCAAAACTGGAAGGAAAAAAAATCAGCAAATAGTAGAATTCAACCTAACCAGATTTCTAGAAAGCTCATAGACCACAAAGATCCTGTGAATTCTGTCTGGTAACAACATCAGCTCCTCTCTTGAGCTACTGGTACATGCACACCAGAAATCCTTGAGCTTGAAGCTTGTATTCAATTGAAAAACCCCAAACCATAAAACATCCAATTCATGAAATTTAATCCACAATTTCACAGTTCATTGAGAAATTGATCAGAATCCATTGTACCCAGTACGTGTAATGGGGCTCCCAACAACCGAAAACATCCCACCGTCGTCGGCTTCTTCCAGCTCGCCGTACAAATCGTCAACACCCCTAAACGCCGCATGTACCCCGACGAGAAGAGCCCCGATCAAGAGCGAGACCAGAACATTTAGCCACACATGGGTCAGGACCAGCGCCACAATCGTCACCGATCCAAGCACGCCCAGTACAACCCGATCGTCCACAGTCCGGTTGAGCAACTCCAGCGGATGGTCGCGGAAGAAATACAGGAACAACCAGCCGACCGAGACAACCAAGAAGACTATCATGGAGATTGGGTGCCACAAGAGGCTCAGGAACAGCACGAACAACACGATCATAGTGTAATTGACGCGGAAGTAGCCGAGATTTCGCTTGATGCGGAGCGTGGCCTCGCCGAACGTGTAAGGGCGCGTGAAGGAGGAGAGGGTGAAGAGTTCCGGCCAGGGGCGGCGGGTAATGAAATGGGCACGAGTAGCGTTGGTGGCGCGTGTGAAGAATTGGGTGGCGGCCGAGGGGGAGGCTTGTGGAAGGGAGCCATAGCGTGGCGGGGGCGGGCGGGGGGCAGCCGGTGCTGAAGACATCGGAAACGCCTAGCTTTTCCCGGAACGAATCTCGGAAACTCGCGAGCAGGGGAAAAGTAAAATTGATCAGCGAATTTCAGTTCAGAGAAGACGAATCTCGGAAATATGTAGGAATCTAGGAACTGCAGGTCTGATATTTGTTGATACGAGCCGACGGTGATAAAACGACATCGTTGGCTGCAACTCACAGTTTGGGCCTACCAGCGATTTTGGGCTTCTACGGTGCGGCCCAATAATAAAATCATTATGCTCTGGTGCAAACCGACCTAGAAACCTTCCTTCTCCAATTGCTGACTTGGCATTGAAGCTTTGTCCTCTATATACACCATACCCGAACCGAAGAACCACAATTCATCTCATAGATTCTTCAACCTCGGCGACGGCGGCGCTTGCTTCTTCTTCAATTCGTCCCAGTTTCTCCGAATCGCTGAAATCGCAATGGTTTATCTGACTTCGTGGGAGGAGTTCGTGGAGAGATCAGTGCAGCTGTTCCGCGCCGATCCCGATTCTGTAAGTTACTCTTTCAAACCTTATTTTCCTTCCTTCACTTGCCTTGTTTGGTTGCCGAGAATGTGATGGAAAATAAAGCGAAACCTAGAATGTTAAATACTTCGCTTACTTTTACTTTATTAGATAGAATCATAAATCTTAGTGTTGCCTTGATTTCCGTCTTGTAAATCTCAATTGCATCTGGCTGAGAAATCAGTAACCTAAATTTATGATAGAAAAAGTTTGTCGTCGATCGGTAGTCGCTAATTTTTTTTAGTTTTTTTTTTTCATTAATTATTGGATATTTTGATGCAGACACGGTATGTCATCAAGTATAGACACTGTGAGGGTAAATTGGTTCTCAAGGTGACTGACAACAAAGAGGTAATAATCATGTTTTTTGAAAAAAAAATTCTGGCAAAAGTTGTCTATGATGTTGATTTAACTAAGTTGCATAACATGTAAAGTGATGAGGGAGAGAATCACTAGGGTACTAATCCTCAATTGTATCCGGGTAGGGCAATGTTCTATGATTTTAATAAAGCCGTCATAGTTCTACCGAACCCTTGTATTGGCTGAGTACTCCTTGCCAATACACTTTATCACTCATCAAAGGCTTGTGTAGACGTCAACCCTATACGCCGCACGGATTAAGAGGAGATCAAACTCCTAAGCCCGTGACAGTTGTGTTGGTGAAACGAAAACCTGGCTTTCATTGCAAAGTTTTAGCTAATCTTTTATTTGTTCCCTATCTTTTAATCAGTGTTCTTGTTTAGTAGTAACTAGTAAGTTGAGGTCAAAAGAGTTCTGAATATTGTTTAAGCTTGAAGTACTGTGGAGTATTTTCAAAGGAGGGAATGCCAGATTGTATGAAAGATAATGCCTGTATCTAGGTGCATGTAATAGATGTTGTTGATGAGGGATCGATTCGAGATTTCCCAAAAATTCACGTAGGAAATCCTATATTTCATATATGAGAAAAGAGAAGGTTGATTAAGCAAAAAAATAATACTAATTTGTTAGTTATGGGTTCGAAATCATTACCCTTTCCTCGTGGCCTTGGATTTAGATAGTTTCAATGACTAGAAGGGTGATGTTTCTAGGTACTTGTTGCTGACCAAGAATAATGCTTAAGGCACATGAAGGTTTGACTTGCTAGGTGTTAATTTCCATGAGTAGTGAGCATTTTGTAAGAAGAGTGATGACTTTACTCAGACAAGTTTCCCCTTCTCTTTGATTTTTGGGATGCGGTCAGCTGAAGTAGAAAAGTATTAGCTAAACCGAGGGTTCTAGCTGATTTATTTTTTTTAAAGAAAGTATTTATAGCAAACCTTAGTTATGTATCTGTTGGCTTCAGTGCCATGAGCGAACAAATTGGAATTGAATCTGGGCCAGACTGGTATATCTTGGGCCTTTCTCTTATATTTTGTATTGGGTCAGTGATTCTCTTTTGTACTACTTGTTCAGATGTTCAATGGTGCTTTGTGGTATTCGAAAGTTACGGTCAAA
This sequence comes from Erodium trifolium, assembly GCA_036897425.1. Taxonomy (NCBI): domain Eukaryota; kingdom Viridiplantae; phylum Streptophyta; class Magnoliopsida; order Geraniales; family Geraniaceae; genus Erodium; species Erodium trifolium. The sequence goes on from JAYMTN010000282.1 coordinate 15,173, forward strand.
TGCATGTGAATAATATTCCTTTTGTGTGGTAGAGAATTTCAGTATAGGAAAACCAATGAATCAAGATGGAGCTGTTATTGAACAAACTTCTCTTAGAAGCCTCCTGCTTCCTTCTAATTTGATGATATCTCTAAACGAACTATGAATGATATTTATTCTCTTTATTATGATGTTGCACCTCCAACCATACCACTTGTTGCAATTTCGGTGTGGCATCGTGTCTTAATAGCTATTTGGGTCTTAACAATGATGATGGGTGGGAATGTTCTTCATTGCTAATGCTTGACTAGGAGGACCAGTTTGAAAATAGACATTGCATGTACTTGCTTATATTAGCAAAATAGACTTTGCATGTACATGCTTATATTAGCAAAAGCTACTTGCTTATACTCTTTTTAAACACTTGTCTTCAAAAATTACATATTACTGAGTTGCCATAAGAGTCCCCTTATTCTCATCCATCTGCATAATAATTAATAAACAATTTCATTCTGTTAGTGTCTCAAGTTCAAGACAGACCAGGCACAAGATGCTAAGAAGATGGAGAAGCTTAACAACATATTCTTTACCTTGATGTCTCGAGGCCCTGATGGTATAAACTCTCCCCAAAACTATTTGTTAAGTTGCATTGCATCAGAACATCCCATACACTTGAAATTGAAAGATCTATTTAGCCATAAACATGTTACATGTGTTTTTAACATTTCATACTGTCTTGCATTTCACGTTGAATTCAGACTTTTGGCACGCCTCTAATTGCTCATGATCTGTTCCTTGTCCATGTTTATGCAGCTGATGTATCCGAAGTGACGGGGAAGGAACAAGAAGTGCAACCAGCAAAGAAGGGAAGGGGACGGAAACAGTAAATTTTAGTAGTAGTTTTTCTCTCTCCAAAAAGATAGGAACCATTTGGGTGGTACAGAACCTTTTTCTTTGCAAGCTCGTTAGATTTTGGGAAAATTCTCAGCATTGTTCGTGTTTGGTTTCACTTTCAATTTAAATGGTAGAATCAATGATATACTTTCTCCCACTCTATGCAAAGTGTCAACTATCAATTCATATTAGTTTGGTAGTGTCTTATCTCTACAATGTGGTCTCATTTTGCTGCTTTCTTGTTAACACCTCTGAAAAAGGAAAAAGGAAAAAGCATTGTATCATACGGATGTAGCTCACACGTATGTGTTCTTGAGATGCAAATCAAACACCATATCATATTCAATTGTTATTCCTTTTTTTTTAAAGTTAGTAGTTTTGTATGTTGTTGCGGGTAACTTGGGGTCATCTGGATAACATGAAATTTGATTTCAATCCTACTTAATTTCAAAATTAAATCTTGTCTTAAGAGATCTATTACAAAAATAAATAACAGAATGTGCATTAAAATGCATAATATTATTGCATTAATAGCATATAGATCAGATCCCAAAGCAAAGAGCAAGTGAGCTTTATTTAATTGCTTGAACCGTTAAAAGGGTCGAAAGTGAAGAGTAGACTGAGTAGTTCCATTCCATTGGCCCAAAATCGTGTGTGAAATCTGAAATGTTCCCTTTTTCCCTGTAATAATGCGAGTGAATAGATTAAAAAAAAGAAAAGGAAATTCGGAAAATATTCCTCAATTAAAGGGACAGAATAGACCCAATGTCTCTTGGTAGGCTCTATGGCTATATTTATTATGTATAACACGACATGCAATAAAATATGATAAGGACCTATGTGTAGGGCAAAGTGCATTTTTTGCTTATGCCAATTGGGGTATGTCCCCAAATATGTAGGGCTATTGTACCCACACCTTCCTCTCGAAGGACACTATCACTCCCCAGCCTTGCACTTTTTTCTCCTAAACTTATTTGTTTATTTCTGCACATTGTTATCATTTCCCCCAAAATATCACGTTTAAACTTTGAAGTAATTTTTTTTTCTATTTTCCACATTTTATATATTGTATTTAATTTAGGAAAACTTATAGATACCTATACTAAGAGCATGTATGGTGGGAGCGTCTAAAATGCGCTACAACTCTTCGTTAATTGTGTACGGGGCTCCAATTGATGTTATTGACGAGTACGTACGGATGAGTGTCACCACGGCTTTGGAATGTGTGCGGAGGTATTACAAGGGCATCATCAATGTGTTTGGGATCGAATATTTACGCCGTCCGAATGAATATGACATGAGGCGTATATTAAAAGTCAATGAAGTACGTGGCTTCCCGGATATGTTGGGTAATTTCAATTGCATTAATTGGGAATGGAAGAACTATCCAGTGGCGTGAGCGGACCAATTTTCATGGAGAGACCATGGAAACGTCCCAACAATCTTGTTGGAAGTCGTTGCAAGTCAAGACTTGTGGATATGGCATGCGTTTTTCGGTGTCGCAAGATCTAACAACGACATCAATGTACTCAATCAGTCAACATTGTTCGCCGAAGCCATGAAAGGGTTTACCACCACCGGTAAAGTATATTGTCAACAGTAACGAGTATTCAGCTCCTTATTATGTAAGTGATGATATATATATACGACATATGCTGCCTTTGTGGGGACAATATCGGCTCCACAACTTGCGAAATAGAAGTTGTTTGCGAAACACCAAGAGTTGGTTACAATCCTTGGAGAGGCATTCCACCCTATTAGCCTTCCACCGTTGGTGCATGACGTCGCACAAGATTTTAGAGTTGCAGCTGATGTTGGTTACAATCCTCACAGCCAAAAAGTTTCGACACCTACCGTCCGTTGCATTCGGGACCGTCGTGACCAGTATTATGACTATGTCGTCGTCTGGGTCATCTTCAAAGGATACACCTCCAGGAAGGACGGACAACGATTGGCTTGGCCGGCGAGAGACCTGGCGTTGTGTGTCGGGTCCGGCGGAAGGCACCCCTAGCGATGGGAGGCCCCGACTGATAAACGACTATGAGAGTAAGAGTGGCTGGAGGGTCGCTCGAGCAGTACCCCATCGCAGCGATGGGGACGACGATGGCACTCGGTAAGGCGAGGTCATACGACGAAGAGATGCCGGAATAGGTAGACCCACCATGAGTCTTAATGGCTTGGTCGCGGTTGCTGCCCCTGCGTGGAAGGAGGAGAGAGAA
>JAYMTN010000283.1:0-18256 GCA_036897425.1 Erodium trifolium
TTTCACTAGTATGCTGTAGGAAACTGTCAAATATGTTATTATTACTATTATTTAAATTAAAAGGAAGATGCATGTGATGAGGGTAGGCTTTTGACTTTAGGTGTGTACAAGTAGTGTTTGGCCTTATTTTAAGTGTAATCTTGTGATTGAAGTAATTAAAGCACACGCCATCAAAAAAGGCAAAACCCACGACACTATTGTAATAATAAACTTTTTGAACATCCATTTTGGAACTTTTTCGGTAACCATTTTCTAGTACACCCGCAATTAGCAAAACAAAACCACACTAATCATGGTTTTGTTATACACAAAGTGGAGTAGCATTATGAACTTAGCGCAAGAAAAGATTCTCATTGTCTCACCAAATGGTGCCACTCGGATTATGATTGTTGCTGGAAACCAGGATTAGTTGGGTAGGATTAGAACAAACAAGTAAATGAAGAATCAAAAGTGAATATGAACATTTCCAACTCTCTGTCCTAAATATATCACCGACTTAAGCACTTGGTTTTAGAAGTGTAACATTTTGGCCAATATCATCAAACACAAAAACTAAGGTCACAACTCAACTCGGATTTTAATAGGTTGTCGGTTTGTATCTTGATCCTATGGAGAAAATCTTCTAAAATCTGGGAAGGATACGCTAATGGCTCAAGGAGCTCTATGGGTGATGGAGAATGGGAGATTAGCAAAAACCAACCGCATTGGGGAGGGACGCTTTCTCTCGACGTCTCATGTCCCGGAGGCCTGACTATTTACCAGACCTCGCATGCTCTTCTCGAACAATTCATGCATCGAGAGGTGGGGCTTAGCGAGTTCCCGTCTATTTCCACTGGGTTCTTCCTGACCATTATTCTTCATTCTTGGGATGCCAATCCGAGCCTTCCCCTTTTTGGCCTTCCCGAGTCTTAGGGCATCTGCCGAGGGCCCAAGAGAAAATTGAGTTGTCGATGGATACTCATACAAAGGCCTATTAGGAACCATCTGGGTGACTTCCCATCTTGAACCCTTGTTTTCAGGATGTCGAGCGTTAAGATCGAGGCATGGCTCCGACCAAATTCTCTTTTGAGCCCAATCATGTTGGATAAGGTCTCACGTGTTTGCGGATCCAAGTGCATTTTGGGGCCTTAGCATGCCTCTGTGTCACGTAATCTCCAAGCATATTCACGATTTTAGTCCTGGTTGCTACAGTCATGACGTCTCATTGGATGTGGTCAAACCTGATAATGAGGCCACCACTTATACAGGGTTTTCAGAAACGATGAGGGTGCCTTTTGAAGCATTATGGATCATCCCGATAAGCCTTATCCTTGTCCTCCTGGGTTGGAAAATAGAATTTGTATAAGGAAAAGTAGTATTATTTGTATCATGGTTAGTGTCTCGGATTTTATAAGGTTTGAGACTATATTTAACCCTTCTTTATATTTTCCATTATGATATTCGTAATAAAGATAAACTCTCATTATGCCGGGAAAAAATAGAACAAAAAGATAATTGCAAAAAGTGTGAGGTATTCAATTTTTTTCCTGTAATTTGTAATTTTTTTATTTGATAATTATAAAACGTTTCATTCGTTAATTTGTGTTTTTGTACGCTTTGATTAATTTGTTTTAAAATGATGAATTTATCTTTAAAACTTTAAATTTAAATATAAAGAAAAAAGTCAGATTTTCATATCTTCATTTTTTTTATTCTTCATAACAACCTCTTATTGGAAAGACCATATCTCCAAATAAGTCCAGGGGTAAGCATATTTACATCACTGTTTAAAACAAATCCACCAAATTCTTCATCATTTATTGTAAATATTTAGAGGAATCAACAGTTACCAAATGGAGTGGATTTTGTCACAAGATCCAAACCTCATCCTGATCTAGGCAAATGGGAATCAACCACTCCACTCCACTTTTGATTGGTAAAAGGGAACAAATTGAGTCATTTAATACAGTAGGTATTTGGGTAATGGGGTGTTGATGTAACATGGCATAGAAGCCCAATGGCATTGCCATGACACAACAAGAACAAAGTAGTGAATAGTGATTGGTACAAGAGCTTTAAAGGAGAAATATGCCATTGAGGAATGTAATTGTTCCCTCCTCCTCAACTCAATTTCTTCCCAACAAAAACAAGTAATCAAATTTCAAATTTCAATCTACCAAGACTCACAGTACAGTGAAGGAGCCATAAATGATGGGTTGGTGGCAATTACAGAAAGTGCAGACTGACCAAACAACTGTCTCTTGCAGCTTGCAGCCACACTGTGTTACTGCTCACACATTATTTGTTCACACAAAGGTAATGCTATGAACTTTTTATTTATTTATGATAAAATGATGAAAAATTAGAAAGGAAGGTTCTTTAATTTGGTAGAGGTACGAGCTTGTGGATTGGGGATATTCTCGGGACGGTCCGACCTGAAAACCAGAAAAAGTGGGATGACTTGACCATAAAATTGGAAAAAATAGACGATTCGTGGGATTGTTTCGAGATAGATTTAAAACGAGACGATAAAACGTAGTCCTTTGCGGCCGAAGGCTTCGCTCGCTTTTGGTGAGTAGGAAACGGAAGGGGGAGATGAAAGGAGTGAGGTTTGGGGTCAGGGGACCGTCTATCTCCCACTTACAGTTCGCGAATGATAAGTGGTCTTTATTAAGGGGGATTGGAACCACGTGGACAATTTAAAGCACATTCTTATTGTCTTTCAATGCTGCTCGGGTCTAAAAATCAACTTTGAAAAGTCTAACTGCCATGTTTTTAATCCGAATGTTCTTAACGTGGACGGGGTGGCTAAGGTTTTGGGGTGCGGGATCTGTGACATTCCGTTTACTTCCGATCCCTACGCCACCATCTATAAACATCGCTGCCCCCAAAGCCGCCGCTCCCTACGCCACCAACGCCGCCGCCTCCAACACTTTCACCACCTCCTCATCCGTCTCCATCTCCTCTCTCGCCTCGGCTCCGGAGTCCCTCTCGGAACGGAGGGGGCAGAGATCATAAGCGATTTGCTACCCCATCACCATTTGTGGTAGCATCACCGTGGCCCCACGCCTTTCACCTCGCTCCAAGGACCATTAGTTTTATCGGGAGGACGAGAAAGGCAGCGACAACGAGATATGTCTGATTTCACTCACTATGGATCTCTGCGCGAGGCTCCCTTGGTCCCCCGACTTGAATCATGACGATTGGGAGCACTGGATGACTTTGCAAGTGTGGTTGACGCTGGAAGATGACGGTGTCCTCCTCGGTGTGGCGGCAACAACATGTGGAAATGGACAACGGTCCTGAGCTGTCGTGGACCACAATCAAAATCCCTTGTTTCCCCCAACAATCAGGCGAGGTCTGCTACGCACCATCGCCAGACCCAATGAGTCGAAGGAAGAGTAATGGGGTGTGTGTGGGGACACATACCACGCCCTACCAATGTTAGTGCAAATCCGACAACATGGTTCCCCCATTTCTTTATGTTTTCCCTAGATGTCCATTATCCCCTCAAATCCCCCGATCTCTACCACAGGCATTCTCAGGTGTCAGTGGACGCTGTGGGTGTGATGCCATGATGATTGACGCAAGGAATAAGGTGAATAATGTGATGATCAGCAGCGAAGGCGAGGTAGAGGGAGGAGGCGAGACAAGAGATCTGGAAATGAAGTCTTGGGGGAAGGATGAATTTGGAAGAGAAATCTTAGGGTAAAAAAAAAGAAATCATATTATGTAATGTTTGGTTTTCATGATTAATATGTGTCCCGGATATGCTTGGCTGTAATAGGGATTAGAGCCTCCAATTCGTATGTGACCGTATCTTGACTAAGATCGAAGCTTGGGATGATTAGTTGATCTCGATATACAGCCATGGATTAATGATTCCTTTGAAGAGCTCTATCAGGTACCTTACAAGTGCACGACAAACCTTCAGACAAAATTTCTCTCTATTCCGGAAGAATGCCATGTATATTAGACATCACAAGAAACAACGGTACATCTCTTGGTACACTGCTCATTTGCATAGGAAGTATGACACCAGGCTCAGATACACATCCCCTCCTCACCAGGCATGACTTTACTTTAGTGGCTGACAACGGGTATGAACCTCCTAGACATGATCGTCAAAAACAGGATAACTATGACTGCATGAGAAATCTGGAAGGTCAGGAATGACATCGTTTGGGAACAGACACCACAGACAGATGTGGCTTTGGATGCCACAGACCGAAGCCACGTCCATAGTTGGAGAGAGGCCCACAAGAATGCTAGTAAGCCCTCGTCCCCACCAAAGAGCCCCCTTATGAAGGGATGGAAGCCACCACCACCAAATTGGTTGTCCCTGAATGTGGATGAGGCTATTTTTCTGATACCCATCAATTAGGATGGAGTATACTTTGTAGGGATGAGCGGGCAACAATCGTAAAAGGCCGAAGTGGAGACATGAGCCTGATAGGGCAGAAGCAGTGGCGATTCAACATGCCCTCATCTGGGTCCGAGAGTCGGGGCGGTCGAAGATTATTATTCGAAGCGACGCCCAATTTGTGGTGAGGGTGACCCCAGGGAGGACCCCTCTTTTCTCACATGTGGCCCGTATTATTGAAGATTGTCGATCCATTCTTTTTTCGCTCGAGGATGTCAAACTCGAGTTTATCCCTAAAACTGCGAACAAGACTGCTCATTGGTTAACACGAGAAACCCGTTCTTTGTCTGTTCTAATGTGATATAGTTTTGTGATTTTAGATGCACTACTTTGTATTTTGAGAAATTTGAAATAAAAATCCGGGTCTCTGCATTTCAAAAAAAAAAAAATCTTACATCAGATTTCCTTTTTTTTCTTATTTTATGTATTTTTAAATCAGATATAATTAATTTAAGATTTTCTACACATGCTCTGCTCGGCTAGTAATTATAGGCGAGAAGAGAGAAAACCAGTAGCCTCTCTATTTGACCCTCTTCCTCCTGTGTTCTTATACAGTCACTGATCTTTGGCCAAGTAAAAAAAGTTTAGCTTTTCCTTTTTAAAACCCAAAAAAAACCCAGACCCATCTGGTTTTCTACCATTTTCTCACCTTCTTCCACTATGATCGAGTGAAACTACACAAAGCTTTTCCTCATCGCAGTCGTCACTGGGTACTAGTTTTCTCTCTCCCTCTGTCAGATTAGGCCTCTGCATTAATGGGGGATGGGGCATCCACCAGTAGATGTTCTTCATTTTCCGGGAAAATGAGAGAAAGGGAAGGACATATCGGAGCTTGAGTGGAAACAGTCCAAAAAGAGAGGACCCAATTTGTTCTTTTTTCGCTTCGGTTCTTTCTGGGTCTTCAGCATTCGGAGTAGCGAAATGAGGAAGCATGGATGGCAGCTTCCGTACCATCCCCTTCAGGTAAATTTTTGTTCTGGGTTGATTGGTCTTCTCGTTGCTTAGACTTCAATATTTCAGTGTTGTTTTTGGCTCTGAAGGTGGTGGCTGTTGCTGTGTTTCTGGCCTTGGCTTTTGCTTTCTATGTCTTCTTCGCCCCCTTTGTGGGGACGAAGATGTTTCAGTATGTCGCGATGGGTCTCTACACTCCTCTGGTAAGTCGTTTCAGAGGTTTTAATTCATTTTTACATGTATTTGTGTGTGCTTTTACTGTGTTCATTGATTGAAGAACTGAGATCTGTGCTTGCTCCTCTTCTTGCTTTCGGATTCATGAATTTTGGTTACTCTCTGTGGTGTATTCAATTTCTTATTTCAATCCCTAAACCCGTAGAAGCTCAGCTTTATTATCCTTTCACTTGCTTTTATTTGGGAAGGGTTAATGTTGATTGCTTCAGCTGCTGGTCACTGATTCCAATTTTCATTTTCATGCTCTAAATATATTACATTTGATCCATTGAAAAGTGGTTGTTCTTGTGTTTAGCCAAAGAACACAACCTCTGATTTTCATTTATCTGTTGAATCATGGGAATGTTACCTCTGTTAATGCTGGTTTAGTCGTGGAAACCCTTGTTCCCATCTGTCAGAATTAAGGAGTATAGGACTTGATGTTCATAATGTATTCTGACTTCTGAGTATACAATGCAATTAGTATTTCACCTTAAAATGCTTCCCACCTATTATTCTTATTAATTTCTCCTTTCTCGATCACTTCATCCGGAAATGTTTGATAAACTTATAGCGCTGTTGAATCCGATGCATAACTCAGTATGCAGTCATGTATAAGTGGATATATAGCAATGTGCATGTCAAGCTTATGTAAATGCTCAATTCAGTCGATATGGAAGATAAAGATTCTTTAGGATATGTGACATGTTTATTGCTGTGTATATGTGCACTTGAGGTCAGTTGTATTACCGTTTCGTCCTCTCTTATTGGAGACTCAATAACTTTTTTTCCATTCCAGATTACATGTGTGTTCGGCCTCTACGTTTGGTGTGCTGCAGCTAATCCTGCTGACCCGGGGGTTTTCAAATCCAAAAAGTACTTGAGCATTCCAGAGAACGAGAAGCATGAACCAAAACACTCTAAATTAGGCGGTGAGTCAACTTCATCAATACATGATGCAAATGCTGCTTCAGTTGAAGGGACATCCTTGGATCAGGATGTGAAGGGATCGAGTGCCATGTCAAGAAACTCATCTACTCGAGTTCAGGAGAAGAACACATCACCGTCCTGTTTTACAAGTCTGATGGCCTTTTTTCTTTCTCCTTGTGCTCTTATGTTTAAGTGCTCTGGTTCAAGTGACGAGTTGTCTGAGCAACAACTAAGTGAAGATGGCATGTTCTATTGCAGTCTTTGTGAAGTGGAGGTACTTAGACAGGAACTTTTGACATAATTGCTTTGTTATGTTCTTTTATACTTTCTATGTGTGGGTTTTTCTTCCGGTTAATCACAACTCAGTTTATAAGTTTTTCACTTAGCTACACCGATGTCCCAAATTCGATTTGCAGCTACCCTAGGTTTTCAAAAAAATAAATCACATAGCTCTTTTTTCTAGACAATGTCCTTGATCCTAATCTCAAAGAAGACTCAATTACTATCCAAAACATTTTTTATTAAATGAAAAAGTGGTTGAGTAGATGTAAAAAGTCATTCTATTATTAGAAAGATGAAAAAGGACATTTTCTGAGATTAGGGTCAATGGCATTTCCGTCATTTTCTAGCGAAAAAGAGATGTGTGTGTGTAATTAGCCCTTTTTCTTATACATCAGATGGGGTAGGTTTAACTGATAATTGTATTCTGATACAGGTAAACAGGCACAGCAAGCACTGTAGAGTTTGCGACAAATGTGTAGACTGTTTTGATCATCACTGCAGGGTATACAAGAATCTTGCCATGTGTGAAGCTATTGTGTTCTTTGATAACATATCGAACCTGATATTTTTATTATTGGATTTTCCAGTGGCTCAATAACTGTGTAGGCAAAAGGAACTACAGAAAGTTTTTCACCCTCATGGTTTTTTCCATTCTCTTGGTAAGCATATCTCTCAAGTGAACCATTAAGTTTGATTCAAATTACTGGCATTTCGATCTTCAAATCCACCATAGCCTTAATCAGTGCTGTTCTAGCCTTTCTGGCATTGTTTTTATATCAGCTCAGATTTTTATTTAGGAAGTCTCAAGTCTAAGAAAGACCAGGACTAAACCTTTCTGGCATTGTTTAATGCCTGGATTGTCTCCATAATTATACTTGAGACTGGCAAGATTTTCTTTTTCTTGAAACTCATTTCTTGCTCAACGTTGTTGATTAGTTTCCATAATCTTCTTAATTACTACCACTCAAACTATTACCTATTTCTGCACCCAAATTGCCCTACCACCAACGAGCCACGACCCGAAGATCTCAAAAAAGGCATTATATTTGCAAGCCTTTTTTGTTTAAATCGATTATTGACAGGAATGGTTTTTGCATCAAAATTGAGCTTGCAGCTTATTCTACAATCAGCAACAGGAATCATTGTATTGATCTGCTGTTTCCTCAAGCACAACCGGTTCTCTGTTGATATAGCCACTAAATTGGGAAGCAGTTTCTCGCTGGTGCCATTTATTATTGTGGTGGTGCGTGTAGATAATTACTTCCTTTCTTGTTGCTATCAACTATCAAGCATGCTTTCAATCCTCTTTAACATAAATTTGCCTTGTTACACTGTTACAGTCAGTATGCACCATTTTGGCCATGATAGCAACCCTCCCGCTCGCTCAGCTTTTCTTCTTTCACATTCTGCTTATAAAGAAGGTACTATTATAAGATTTGTGGTATTATTATCTGTTGGCCCAGCTCATCCTATTTGACGGATATGATGATGTGGCAGGGAATCAGCACGTACGATTACATTATAGCGCTGAGGGAGCAGGAGCATGAACAGCAAGGAGTTGGAGTTCAGCAGAGTCCTCATATGTCTCCTGCTAGCTCCCTTACTGGATTAAGCAGTGCGAGCTCCTTCAATACTTTCCACCGGGGCGCCTGGTGTACTCCTCCTCGACTCTTTGTGGAAGATCAGGTACTTATTAATTATTGGGTTAATTGCAGATAGCCAGTGCTATTTTTTCACCAGAAAATGCCTTTGAATCTAATATACAAAAAGACCTTGTAACTACCAAAAACATTTTGATTAGACTCAGAAAACGGTTGAGTAGATGTAACTATTAAAAGGACTTCTTAAAAGATCAAACTATTAGAAAGACGAAAAAATAGTATGTTTTGGTATTGTGGTCAAGGGCATTTTTTTTGTCATTTTATGGAAAATAAGAGTCGTGTATAACTTTTTGGAAGTGTATGTAGCTGTTTGTAAATGACTTTTCAAAGTTGAGGATAGTTATGCGCAAAAGGCATATAGTACACTAACTATATGTAAATATTTGTCAATATTTCCGTTGTATCATATTTCAACCATGTTTCTTGAAGTTCATGTGATTCTTCTATTCGTTTCAGTTCGATGTCGTTCCTCCTGAGACTGCATCAGTCAGCTCGTTCGGGAAAAAAGCAGTAAGGGACGAACCGGTCAAGAAAAAGAATCCCACGCCCGTGAAGATCAGCCCATGGGCTCTGGCCCGACTAAATGCCGAAGAAGTAACAAAGGCCGCAGCACAAGCAAGAAAGAAGTCCAAAACCTTGCAGCCCGTGGTGAAAAGGAACAAAGAACCAGAGTGCAGCATTGGGAGTAGCAGAAAGCGAAGCAGCAAGCGAATCCGCCTCCCAGCAGATGAAGGCTTCAATGACACATCAAGAACTTTAGCTCCTCTTCAACACGAAGCCCGGAGCGCCTTCCAAGCAAGCAGAGGCTCTGCTGGTTTTGTTGCTTCTTCATCCCCCGAGAGCAGCTTGGATTCGCCTGATATGCATCCGTTTTGGATATCTTCCCCGGGAGGTGAAGAGGTGAGGAGGCTTACTGGTCTGTCCCTTGCCTCTCAAAGGGGGATAATTCCCATGCCATTGCCATTGCCACTGCCCAAGTCTAGTAGCGATGGCTATGAAGCTTCGGGAGGAGAGGATAGTGATCGGGTTCCTTCGAGGATTGTGGAAAGATCAGCAACCAACTGGAGCAAGATGCTGTTTGGGTATGATCAGGATGGTGAAGGGGTTTATAAGCTTAAAGCTGCTTCGTCTTCGTCTAGTAATGTTAACAATACAATGGTCTGAATCTTTATTGACTTGAATTGTGCTCTGCTTCATGTTCATTTGACTAGCTCTGCTTTAAGCATGTGCACAGGAAATTATACAGTAAATATTCTTTCAAGTGATCAAATTGCTTCTTCTTTTTAACACTGAGTTTTGATAACCATTAATGTAATTATGAGATAACAAATTCACTTGTGTTAGAGTTTCATAGCGAGAAAAAACTTACTCGTGGTAGAGTTTCATATCGAGAAAAAATGAATCAAAACAAGAATCTAAGTAAAAGTCTGAATTTTCATGTACCAAGTCGAATTGAGTTTTAGTAACCTTACATATGTGACTTGTTAGCAGTGTTCTAAAAATCGGGACCAGGCTCCGCCTAGGCCCCATTATCTTGATGACCGACCCGACTAATCCCCGTTTAGTTTCCGATTAATCCCAAAAAGCTCTAACCATCCATCTAACGCCTATCGATTTTTATAACCTTGCTTGTTAGGCTAATCTCTTCGGATTATACTAACATGTTTATTTTTGATAAATTCTCTATTGCTTAGTTAAACAAATATAAAAATCGAGTTTTTATTAGAACTGTATCAGAAAAACGCAAAAATTATGGAAAAAAAATATAAATTCATGATTTAACATAATGGCAATAATAGTAAGCAAAATAGTTCGTGATTGCTTGCTTCCTTTGGTTGCTTCGGACAGATGCCCAATTCATATTTCACGACCAATTACGCCTCAGGAGGCCAAACTCGGACATTCCTCCGCCGCTTCCGCTTCCGCTTCTGCAATCGCATCCATGCCCTCACGGTTGTCGTCACCGCCGTCCCGGAAGGTACTTCACCTCGTCGATTTGGTGGCAAGATTTTAAATTTCCAGATCTGTTTCTTCGAAACTGTGGCGTTGTATGTTGTTCGTTGTCAATGCAATAAGACCCATCTCGTGTAAAGCTTGGAACCTCCAAAAAAAGCAATTTTGATATAGCAGTTTCGTAATTTAGCTTATGTGGGGGAATTGAGTTTTGATAATTTGTGTCCAGAAATGGAATCTTCCGGTGGGAGTTTTCCATTGGATTCATCCAGGGTGGGATCTGAAGAGACCCATTTGAGGTCTTTTGAGCTAGAATCAGAAAATGCTGCTGGTGTTGGTGCTGGTGATAATCATTACCAGTTCCATTCAATGAGTGCTTTGGAGATTTTGAGAGAGACGGTGAGGATTCTCCGGTTCAATTTGGCGGGTTTCATGATGATTTCAGCTGTTCTAATCTGCCCTGTATCAGCTGTTCTTCTGTCCAATGTATTGGTTGATCAATCTGTTGTGAAGAGACTGACAATCAGGCTCTTATTAGTTGCCAAATCCAGCGGTCTCCCTCTAAACCCTCTTGTAAACCAATCTTGCCAGAGATTTGCAGATATGGCCCTCTCGTCATTCGTCTCCTTTCCTTTGTATGTCACATTGTTATTAGCAAAATCCGCTATTCTCTACACTGTGGATTGTACTTATGGAAAGGAGAAATTCGATCCCAAGAAGTTCTACGCATTGGTTTGCAAGATTTGGAGGAGGATTATCTCAACTTATTTGTGGGTGTGCTTGGTGATGGTTAGTTGCATCACACTGTTCTTTGTTCTTCTAATCATCGTCTGCAGTTCTTGTTACGTAACCGGGTTTTCTCCAGACATGCTCGTGTACTCTGCCATGGCATTGGGGTTTGTTTTCTCCATAGTTTTTGCCAATGCCACTATCATCTGCAACATCGGTATAGTGATCTGTGTATTGGAAGATGTTTCGGGACCTCAAGCTTTGCAACGTGCTGGTTTGTTGATTAAGGGCCAAACCCAGGTGGGTCTGCTGATATTTCTTGGATCAACCATAGGAATGGCCTTCATTGAAGGATTGTTTCAGCATAGGGTGAAGACTCTGAGCTATGGAGATGGGTCCTCGAGGTTATGGGAAGGGCCTCTTTTGGTGATAATGCATTCATTTGTAGTTCTTGTTGATTCCATGAATAATGCTGTCTTCTACTTCAGCTGCAGATTGTCTAGCATTGAAGCCTCCTCTGTTGATGAACCTCCCTCTATTTTAGAAACCTAGCTTCATTTTCTTCCAAAAAAACTCGGGATTTTGTTACATGTATCATGATATACCTTAAGATACTAGAGAGAAGGAAGGATCGAAATGTACACGTACTCCAAATGGAGAATTCTTTTGAATTTATACTCCTCTCCTGTAATTTACATTCTTCATTGTTATAGAACAATAGGAACAGACTGGTTTGTGATGACCAAGGTTTTGAACATGAATTTCAGACAAGATCCTTGTACAGTCATTTGGTTCAGCTATCTTCCATTCATAGATTTCAATTCCACGAGTTTGAAATGAAAGTAACCTCAATCCAGAGATACACATTATTAGGACATGGAGATACATGTTTGGCTATAAAACTATAGCTTTATTGCAAGTGACTTGATAAGGTCTCGAGGTCGAATCCTATGACTACCTAGTAAAAGAATACAATGGTTAAAATACCCTCTAAGAGAGACTAGAGTGTGACAAAGCATGAACTTGTTTGGTGATCACTTCAATCACTAAACAACAGGTCAGATAAGAAAGGCAATGAGAGAGTTCCAAAGAAATTGCTCTCTCCTTCCTTGCTCATAGAAGAAGATAACGATGAAGAAGATGAAGCTGAAGACTCGGTTTGTGAGATTTGAACAGACTGTTCTTGAGTCACCTCTTCCTTTTCCATCTTGATTCTCCCTTGTTGATTCACAGCCAAACAATCTCTAAGCTTTGATAGCTCATCACACTTTCCTTTACCCTTGGCACTTCCTGGATCGAGTTTCAGCCTCAAGCACTCAGATATCCCATTGAAGGCATAAAGGGAAGCTGAGAACTTCCTCTCATACTTCATCCTCTTCATGGCCTCTCTGATGGTCGGTGGCTCCTCCCCAGAAGTGTCCTTCCCCATGGACTCCACCATCTCTTCTGCAATTTCAAAAGGCGAACACTGCAATGGAGATCCAATGGCATCCACAAACTTGAAATCCTGCGGCTCCATGTCCATTTCTTCATACCCTCTACTCCAATCCAGAACCTCACTACTCAACTGATCATCAAGACCCGTACTCATACTCATGTTACTATCATCAAACACTGTGCCACTGAAACTCGACTCGAAACAATCATTCATGTACTGATCAGTACTAGTAGCTGCATTGTTTAGGAAATTACCGAACTGGGTCTCTTGAATTTCTCCTATTTCTTGCTTGTGGATGACTGGAGAGGCTTGAGCAGCTGCGAAGGCATTGTTCCTGGCGCTAAGCCTGAGCAAGAGGAGGTTGGTGATCTTGGAGGGAAGTGCAGGTGGAGACTGAGAGAAAGGAGGGCAAGGCCAGAAGTTTGTGCGGGTATTGGCCCCACGGAGTAAGCAAGCTGCTTCATCATAGGCCCTTGCAGCCTCCTCAGCAGTGTCATAAGTTCCCAACCACACTCTAATCTTCTGAATTGTGTCCTTGATCTCAGCAACCCAACGCCCTGAAGGCCTCTGGCGCACCCCTACATATCTCTTCCTCGCCCTCCTCATGCCTCCCAAGGCTGCAGCCTCCATAAGCTGCCCCATTGTGACATTGTCCCTCTCCTCTTCCTCTTCACTGCCTCTGATTCTCTTCCTCGCCATTTTGATTTTTGGGTTGTTGAACTTTGAATGTGTTTGGGATTAGATTTTGGCGGGTGATTTATAAGAGCCAAGATTGAGAGGGTTCCTAATGCTTGTTGGTATGTTCTTGTTGCTTGTTTGGTTCGGCTTTCTTATCACTACTGTGTGGAGATTTCGCTTTCACTGGAGGAGGAGGATCCAAGAATAGAGCGATCTGAGGCAGAGCATCCTTTGACTCAGTCCTGGTTCCTCAAGAAACTAGCAGATTTAACTGTATTAACAAACCCAACTGTCAGAGAAATCCAAGAACTGAAGAACAATAGCTGAAATCATCATATAGCTGAGATTGTCATCATACAAGCAATGCATGAATGATAGTAATGTTTTGTACATATATAGAAACTAATAATATAATCCAATAAACAAAGGAATGAGCATTGTAGAAATCAATCTAGTAAAAGAGACAGTTTGTACCATTCTGAGCACACGGTATATAGATTTTTCCCTTTAATCGTTAGTAACAACATAAGATAAATGTTATCAATACAAAAAACACTCATGTTTTAATCCTTTTTCTGTAGCGTCCGTACTTTTGCAGAACTTAAGGAAGCAAAGCCAAAGAGAAAGAGACAGAAGCTGCCTAATATTCCCTGTATTTGTTTCTTATGCTGTGTTTATTTACTCTTTGAAATTACCACCAAGTAGCACTCTGTAATTTTCCTTCCCATCGTTTAAAACTAATACTACAGCACAGACATATATTTTTCTTTACAGTGATTAATATATGTACCTAACCTCGGTTTAATCTGAGTTAAGCATAACGACTCTCTTGGGGATAGAAGAACTCTCTCAACACTCATTTTCTTCATTCACGAGAAAACTCGAGACCTTACCACTTAACAGAACCACCATTAGCAATCAGGTTAAGATTGTCTGAACTTGGGGAGTATGAATTGGTGCCAAAGCCGGGTCTTGATAGACTGTTACAAGTGTATTGAAAAATTCGGGCATCATAGGGTCATTTTCTTCTTCCCTATCCTTTTTTATCAAAGTCTGCATACATAAAAGCCAGGATCATTATTAAGAAGTGGGATTCAACAATAATGAGGAGAAATCTTGACATTCACAAAAAATAAATCAGATGATATAACTTCGTGTATCAAATAAAGTCAATTCAGGAATTACACCAGTTTTAGCTATTAAGATGCAGATTATGTAATGCATGCATCATTGTTTGATGACATGTAGATATAGCAGACAGTACTATTAATTTATATTAAGGAATGTTCAGATTCATTAACTTAATTAAGGAATGTTGAGATCCTGGTAAATCAATAAAGAGATAATATTGTTTCTCTTTTCAGTAAACCTCCGATTTTACTGGCCTCTTTAATTTCCTCTTTTTTAAAGAATGGCTTTTTTTATCCTCATTGCCAAAACAATTACAACATTTTGGGACATTACACCACGTTCTTGATGGCTTTCATTAGCAAAGCATGAGAAAGAGCATCAACATTGTGTCAGGTGGATATACCTCAGCAGAGTAAGCAGTAAAGATGGGTAGGAATCGTTTCCTGCAGTACTCATTAAACAAAAGAGTGAGCGCCGGTAAAGGAAGAACTAAGGTTGATGCCAGAGAGAGCTTCTTCGCCCTAAAGATTCCCACTGCTATGGCGTGCATCAGTACCAGAGAAAAAATCATTGAGTCGTGAACAATGGGCCAAAATTTGCCACCCGTTTCATATTTGGGTGTATATACATTCAAAAACTGCATGACAATTTACAGAGCATCATTATAATTTTGTCCAAATCAGTACCATTTTTTTAACATCATTGCTTGAAACAGGCAAGGCTTACCAAAAGCAAAAGGCTTGTTAGATATAACGATAATCTCACTCAGCTACCCTTAAGTATGCACATTTACCCTTAATTTTAAAAAGTTTTTTTGGAGCACCCCCCTCTTCCTCTAAGATTTTCTAGTCTCATTTTACCCCAATTCCGTCATACACTTAGGAATAGTTAGTTGAGAATGGTGCATACTTAGGGTAGCTGAGTGAGATTAATCCTTAGGTATATCGTCCATACGAAATGTGTGTCACTGTATAAGAATGCTGAGAAAATAAATGATTCATACAAAAAGGGAGCCACTTAATCTTCAACTTCTTTTTACTACTATTTGACTTTAAAGGTCAAATAAAGTGATGGATACAAAAGTAAAGATAAAAGACAGCATGCTAACCTGGTTACGGTAGATGATGTAGGCAAGGCAGAGATAGACCAACAAGAATGGAAGAATCAATGGAGCTAAGAAGAAGTAGGTGATGCCAAGAAGTCCAAAGAAACAAATTCTTGGAATGTCACTATGGTAAAGAATAGAGGGAACTTCAAGATCATCATCATCATCTGTACTTTCTATAAACGGTCTTCTAATTAAGCTCCAGATTAGTGGGGAAACCCGAAACAATTCTGATGAGGCGCTTGTCCATCCAGATGTGACAACATAAGCAATAAAGAACGATGCCTACATCATAAATAACAATGTTATCACAATGAAAACAGAACGAGTGATTACACACACACTAAAATGAATTTGGGGTATCTCAAAATAAACTTTCAATTCTGGGTCTAGCAAAGTGAATATGATGTCATTCTGGATGTAGCAAAGTGACATTCTCCCTAAACATTATATGCTGCATCCAAGAAGATATATATAGCCTAACCTGTGATGGAACAGAAACAGCTAGCCTCGAAGGAACTTTTCTGGGATCAAGGACAATGGAAACCTGATATAAAACCGACCCCGAAAAGACTGTTGCAAAGAAGATGTTCCATACTGTGAACCAAAGTACTTTATTACATGCAACTTTCTCTATGTCACTATGAGAAATGTATCCTTGAAGCGACGAAAGGAATTCCATAACGGGAGGCACTATTTCTTGGAAGAACTGGAGAATCAGACTGGGCAGATATCCAGTCACTACTTGACTAACAAAAGTTCTGCAACAAACCGTGTTAGGATTAGTACTAAGGTTCATCATTATATACGAAAACATAAAAAATGCTCCCAAAATTTCCACCCTACAATTTTCAAATTTCTGAAGGCTCAAATATGGCGTAGTGCACTTGGGTGAAAGTTTTGGAAACATATTTTACTGAGCACTCATGATAGTTCATCATATAGATGTGGTGTTTTTTTTTTTGTGGGTAAGAAGAGCATAAAAAAAAGTTAAGGGGAAATTATCTTTTACTACCTTGCCTTATACACAATTTGCAGGTAACCTGAACTTTTATGTGTGTCAGTTTACTACCCTCAACTTTTAAGTGTGTCAGTTTACTACCCTAAACTTTGAATTTGGGTTTAGGAAATACAAAATGAGAAATAATTGTCTCCCATGCTCAGACGCCTCTTGTAAAAGGGTATCTTCCTAATTTCGTATCCCTTAAACTCTAAATTTAACGGGTTTAAGAAACTGAACTGACATGCAACAAATTCATGCAGGGTAGTAAACTGGCATACTTAAAAGTTCAGGGTAGTAAACGGGCCCACTTAAAATTAAGGGTGGTAAACTGACAGTTCAGGACAGTAAACTGCAAATCGTGCATAGACAGGGTAGTAAAACGTAATTTCCCCAAAAATTAACGAGTACTTACATGGTTAGGACACTTTCCAAGAAAGGAAACCAAACCTCTAATTGACTGAGGTTAGTGAGACCTTGCACAACGACAACAGGAATAAGGAACAAAATTGTAAGAAGAACACAAGAAACTATAACCACCAACTTTGAAATCCATCTTTTCATGAACGATAAGGAAAAGAAAGGCCAGTAGACATCATGAGGTTCAGGAGCTTGCTCTGTGATCCACTGTGTAGGGTTATTAGACTGACTGAAGTGGAAAGCTCTTGCAGCTCCATAACGAGACTTGAAGGATACAAAAGCAGCTCGGACTTCCTTTTCCATTGAAATATATAAATATAAAGTTAGTACAGAGGCAACTTGGTAAATAGAAGATAAGCAAATGAGGACATACTTCTTCTGCCAATGAAGCTTCTGATTGATGCAACCTTACATTCTCCTCTAAATCTTCCAACTTCCTTTCATAACGGTCAACACGATCAACCCTGTTCCCAAACGGTCTGAAATAATTATTCCGCTTATAAGTCTGTTGAGCAGGATCTGATTGTAGGCGAATAAGCCTTTTAGACAATTTCTTTGCATCATTCTAGGAAAAAAAATGAGAATATCTAGTTAGAGTACAAGCACAAGTGAGAGTTTAATGCATGCATTTATTTAAAAATAAATAAATGCTCATAAAACATATATTTCCTTGGTACATACATGAACCAATACTATGCATTTCCTTTTCTTGGCCAATGAAAGAAATATGATTTCCATATTAACATGCTTAAGGGACAAAAAAAATCTCTTTACTTCCCAAGCTGTATCAAGACAATAATTCATACCTTCTCGTTCTAGTAATTATTTTCAAAGCATGAAGCAAAACCAAAGACATTTGAGCCAAACATGATCAGCCAAAATGCTCATAAAACCTCTAAATCTTCTAACTTGCCAGGCTTTACAAAAGGATACATCTATGTATATGTCCAGTTAAAAACCTTATTGGTACAAATAGTTAAAAAATAAAAAGTGAAAACTGAGTAAAACTCATCTACAACTACAAATCCAAAGCCCGAGACATGGGAGCAAAACACGATTAGGCAAAATAATTGAAGAACAAAACACGATCAAGAACTAAGACGATACTACCCATCATTAACTGAAATGTATGGAGTATTGATTAGTAGTAAACCAAGAATCGGGAAAACGAAGAAGCATCACAGCATGAAAAATAAGAAATACATGTCAAGATACTTACGACTAGACCCCGAAGTTTGTTTGATCGCCGCACAACCATATGTGACAGATAGGTGGAAGGGTGATATGTTGTAAAGAAACCATCTACACTGTCACTAACACTGCTCCCAGCAGGAACGGGGTACTGCGAAATAAGATAGTAAAT
>JAYMTN010000284.1:0-18255 GCA_036897425.1 Erodium trifolium
CAGGCCCGCCAGGTAGAGCGACGACGTGAAGAGCTGCAAGCCTTGGTTGTCGTACTTGCAGTAGTTGCTGTCCAACCGACCGGCGTCCTGAGTCTTCTCGTATACCACCGGAAAAAACTTCTCCAAAAAGTCCGGCATAGACGTCACACCCCCTGTAGTTAACCAACCAATTACTCTTGCTTTTTGTCAACCACATTAAAGTTTTGTCCATACAAGTTGCTATAGCGGATAAATAGGGTAATATAGGTGTAAATTAATAATTTTTATTTCAAGTTTAAAAAGCGGTTGTTCACGTACTTGTTGTTGTACCAACAACCTTTTCGGAAGAAAAGATTCACGGGTAGTGTTTGGTTTGAATTAAGGAAGCAGCAACAGTACTAACTTTAACGATCAAGGACATAATTGGATGAGACAGAGATCGATATATTACCTGAAACTCCGACGTCGTAGCCAAACATGAGGCCTCCGGTGGCGGCCATTATGCAGGAAATGATGACGATGGGTGTGATCTTCGCCTCGAACTCGGTCCCCGACGAGGCCACCGAGAACCCTCCCCCGGCCATTACAACGACGTCGTACTAGAGCTTATATCGATCGGCTTCTTATATACGTAGAGAGAGAATTGTGAGGTACAAGTATTGAATGAACTAATACTTGGTGCTAGCTAGGATGGGTTTATATAGAGTACGAGACGTGGGTACCGACCTATAAGATTCTTACACGTGGAGAGGCGTATGGTAGCAGTTTTTTCGTCAATAGCTGAATTAACATCTGCTTAGCCAGCTACTTAATTATTCAACACTTAGTTATAGTATTACCCTACCGACGTTTCTTCCTATTAGATTACATCCTCATGGTTCCATGTATTGTGATGAGACCTTCCTAATTAGTTATTTAATCCATATTTTGTGTTTAATATATTTAGTAAAATATATGTTACAGGCTCCTTCAGTTTGAAAAAGTGTCTATCGTAGAGATATCATCTAAAAGACCATTAAATGACTTAATTAAATAATTATTTTAATAGATGAACAGGGTGGATAAGGAGAACCATTGGCATTGACCATTCTTTATTATTGACAAAAATATCAGAACGACACTGCGTGTGAATCGAAAAGGACTTGCAACTTTTTTTGTGTAGAGTGAAATGAGGTGTACGTTATGGTGTTGCCACGTTGCGTGAATGCTGTGGAACGGTTTGACTTTTTGCTCTACGTATGGTCAACTTATTGGGGTACTTTAACGCACCATGCACACTCATTACCCTTCTATATTAAGTATTAATCTCAATTCTTGTTTTCTTTTAAAAGCATTAATATCATTATGGCTATTGCCTATTTCAAAAAAAAAAAATCATTATGGCATAAATTTGTTATTATCCACGGGCTTCATTTAGTAATAGAAAGTTACAAAACAAAAATGTTGTAACTGTTGGCCAGGGCCGGTTCTACTCCCTGGTTATTTAGACGATGGTCTTAGGTCACAAGGAGAACAAGGCCATATTTTATAAAACAAACGGGCTTATGAGTTTGTAAAGCCCAAGACACAATTTGGATTCCAACTGGTAACATAAGTAGGCAAAAGCATGAAAAAGTGACGTCTATTAATGAGCATTCACCAATAATAAATGGGTAATTGAGAAAAAAGAAATAATGATGACTTCAGAAGAATCGAATTAATGATTAAGATTGAAGAAGGGAAAAATCAAAATAGAAAATTTCATCAATAATCATATGGAATTGCAGGATTAATATAATAAAATATTCCGTTTGCATTTTTAAGAGATATATGTGACTCAAATTCATAGATTTGTGATTAACACTTTAAAACTTAAACAACTGAATGCAAGCAATTTCTCTTAAAGCATGCGACACGTCAAAATATAAATTTGATGACCAAAAATGAAATAACCCACCTTTAACAAACTGTAAAAGCCAGAGTCTCAAATACTGAAAAGCCCGTCTATGACTTTTGTGTCTTCCGACATCGGAAAGTGACTGTCACAAGCTGTGATCACACTTGTTGTTTATCTGCAAAGTCGACCCCTCGTCAAAACCTTCGGAGCCTATTACACTCGGTACGATTTCATTCTCTCTTTTACAATCAGAAGTTGTTTGTTTTGCTATTGTGGTTCGCGTGTTTCCTTTGTATTGCCTTGACTGTGATCCGAGTGTGGCCATCGTCTATGACTACAATAATCTTAGCCTGAAATTGTCACGAATTGGGTTCGGATAGGAATAGGCAACTACTCAAAAATTTGGTACAATCCATGAAGCCGGACCTGCTTTTCCTAACCGAAACATTCCATACCGAACACTCAAAATCTTGGTCCCGTCTCGCCTTACTAAAAAGGAATCTAGGGTTTCATGGGGGAACCGGTTTACCGGCAAAAAATCAAAAGGGGGAATAATGTTACTTTGGTCCGATCGGTGTAAGGTCACGGTGTTGGACAAGCATCAAACACATATTGAATCCGTGGTATGCATAGGAAATGAAGAAGAATTCCGTTTCACTGGTATTTACGGGGAGCCGACCCGAGAGAAGAGAAACCTGACGTGGAACCTCTTACGCCAATTGGCACTCAACCATCAACCCCCTGACTGGATTTTGATGGGGGATTTCAATGGTAGCCTCCATCCTAGAGGGAAAAAAGGTGGAGACCCATATCTCATAGCTGTGATACAAGCTTTTTGCCACGCCATAAGGGATATTAATGAAGAGGATCTACCCCTATAATGATACCAATTTACCTGGACGAAAGGCAAGGAGCCGTGTACAAGGTTGGAAATCAGGTTAGATATGGGTTTCATGTCTCCCTCGGCCAGAGCAAGATTAAGTGGAGCGACACTCCGTAATGTGGGTTATACAACCTCAGACCATATGCCATTATTATTGAAGTTATGGGTGGAAACTTCGACCCCGCCGGAAAGACAGTTTCGCTTTGAGATTGGTTGGATAAAATACCCGCAGTGTGGCCAAATAATCCAACAGGAATGGGGACATCCTGGACAGAGGCACATTAAACATCACTTTGAGGATATTGGGATTTCTTTAGATGTTTGGGGTCAAACGATTTATCGGGGGACTATTCGGGAAATTCGAAAGTGTCAAAAACAATTGCAGGGCCTCAATCGTAGAAGGGATAGAACTGGGATCACATATCAGTTGGCAGTCAAGAAAATGTATGAAATAGCTATATCTAAAAAGGATACCTTCTTGAAGCAGCGAGCAAAACATCATTGATTAGCCGAGGGTGATAGGAATACAAAGTTTTTCTAAAGAGTTTTGACCAAAAGACAAAAGAGAAATAATATCAACTCTCTAGAAGATGAAACAGGGAAAGAGGTGACTTGGGACTCAGGCGTGCAAGACTTACTGCTTACTGCTGGGATATTTTAAGCAAATATTTACGGTAGGGCCGGATGGTTATTATGAACTCCCTATGGCATTCCCGGTTCTGATCGATTAGACCTTAAACCGAACATTGATATGCAGGGTCACATATGAGGAGGTCAAGTTGGCGGCTTTTCAAATGGGTCCCAACAAATCTCCGGGACTGGACAGATTGAATCCCTTATTCTTTCAACACTATAGGGAGACTCTCCACCATAACGTGATAGAATTTGTACGGGAGGCAGTGGTTACTGGTACTATTGCCAGGGACGTGAACAAAACTACATTGGTTTTGATCCCTAAGACGAAAGACCCCTGACAGATAAAGGACCTACGACCAATAGCGCTGTGCAATGTTATATTTTGTATCCTATCAAAAGTTCTGGAAAATAGAATTAAACCTATATTGGAGCCGATTATTTCCCCAAATCAAGGCGTATTTGTCTCGGGACGGGCTACACAAGACAACATTTATATTTCGTTTGAAATAATCCACTCTTTACATAAGAGGACTTAGGGGAAAAATGGGTTTATGGCTCTGAAACTTGACACGAGCAAAGAATATGGCAGGGTAAAATGGTCCTTTATACTATCCATGATGGGGGATTTCGGGTTTGGGCCGGGATGGAGGTCACTGGTGTTAGCCTGCATGCAATCTATTCAGTACACTGTCAGTTCGGGAGATAAGAGGACTTCACCATTTACGGCAGGTCGGGGCATCAGACAAGGGGATCCTCTTTCGCCATATATATTTCTTATCTGTATGGAAGGTTTATCACGGATGCTTGGGCAAGCCGAAAGAGAGGGACTATTGCATAAGGTGAAAGTTGTCCGGGGTACACCGGCAGTCTCACACATTTTCTTTGCAGATGACTGCTATATTTTCTACAGGGCAAACAGACAAGAGGTTGAGCAACTCCACTCGATTCTTTAGCTGTTTGGAAGAATGTCAGGCCAAGTTATTAACAAATCCAAGTCATCGATCTTTTTCAAAACTAATACAACGCCTGCTGATCGAGTACTATGTTGCAACTCTGGGTATTCAAGAAATCTCACAGGAATCAATGTACTTAGGAGTACCAAATATGCTGGGTCGAAGAAAGGGATAAAGTCTCCAATTTGTTTGTGACATGCTTCTCACAAAGATAGAAACGTGGGATGGACAAATGATTTCGGCAGAGGGAAAAGAGGTAATGATTCGTTCAGTTTTGCAGGCCCTCCCCATTTATGCAATAAGTGTCTTTTTACTCCCAAAGAGCTCAATTAACCAGATACATGTGGCACTAGCCAAGTACTAGTGGACGGGTACCACGAGGGCAACCAATTATTTGGCGGGATTGGGTAAAACTTTGTTGACCCAAGGAAGTGAGGGGATGGCTTTTCAGGATATGCATGTTATGCACTTTGCATTGTTAGCCAAGATGGAATGGAAGTTGTTGTCAGAACTGGAATCTTTAGTGGCTCGGATTTTTAAGGCCCGATATTACCCGACAAGAGATTTCCTTACGGAAGATGTAGGAAGGAACCCGAGTCAGTTATGGTCAGCAGTAAGGGCAACTCATTCTCCACTCCGCCAGGGGATGAAACGAACAATTGGGGATGGCAGAACAACTCAGGTAGAAGGGATCCCATGGCTCTTAGGGAATATACCTATTATACCGGTCCATACTACAGGTACGTCGTGATTAATGGTATCGGATTTTGCATCCCCTAATACAAACTCGTGGGATGTGTCTAAGCTGGCTCAACACTTCCCAACGTCTATTGTTCAGGATATCTTGCAGGTCCCTCCACCGTTGACAAGTAGTTAGGATAAGTGGTATTAGACCCACAATACCCGAGGCCTATATACTTGTAAGGATGCTTGCTGGCTCGAGTAAATGGGCGATGGTATCCTACAGGGTGTCTCGGTATGTACATGGATATGGGAGTTGGATATTCAACCCCGCATAAAGGTTTTCTTATGGAAAGCACTCTCAGGTACCTTGCAAGTGGCTGCAAACCTTCGGACAAATTTTTTCCCTATTCCGGAGGTATGCCTGGTCTGTAATACTGGCAGGGAGACTACATTCCATTTGCTCCTCCATTACAGTTTTGCTACAGAGGTATGGGCAAAACATGGATTACAAAATCCAATACTGCCACACCACACCATATGATCCTGGTTGGCCGATATTGTGGCAAGATCGAATATGGAGATCAAATCCCGAATAGTTATGACTCTTTGGGAATTATGGAAAGCTATAAATGGGGTTGTATGGGATCAGGTCCAGCAGTCAGTTGAAACTCTAGATGCCACGGTCCGTGACCATTTATGCAGTAGGACAGAAGCCAATGCTAAGCTAATAAAGGGGTTGCCAAGATTAAAAACCGCGGACAGAAGTGTGGTCACCTCCCCCACAGGACTGGTGCTCGATAAATGTTGATGGAGCGATTTTCACTAATACTGAACAATTGGGCTGGGGATGGATCTATAGGAATGACAGAGGGTCTATTATGGAGGGTCGTAATGGGATTTTATTGAGCAAGCTGGGTTCGGAATATGCTGAAGCCTTGGCCATCTTACAGGCTTTGCAATGGACCCGGGACCAAGGACGGACCAAGATTATTATCAGAAGCGATGCACAATACATGGTATCGCTCATCTTGGGACGTACTCCACTTTTCTCCCTAGTGGGACGGATTCTAAATGAATGTCGTTCAATTATCTCTTCTCTCGAGAATGTTAAACTCGAGTATATATCTAGGACAGCGAACGGAGCAGTCCATTGGTTAGATCGAAAAATCCGTTCCGTGTCTGTCCTTTCGTGGTCCGAATTTACTATACCGAATGCACTTTTATGTATTTTTCGACAGTTCAAATAAATGCCTATACGGCAACTGTTTAAAAAAAAAATGTAAAAGCCATGATATATAGGCAAAATATTAAATAATTCAATTCAAGAAAATGACATGACCGTGTCGTATCACTGATCTCGCCTATCAACGGCATCTAACCCTCAAGGCAAGTTCATGGAACGAACAACTAAGATATCAAATTGAAGCCAAGTCAAGCACATCAAAGTCAAGTCAATGGTTGCTCAATGACAAATAATTCCACTAATGAAGTCCTCGATCCCAAGCCTACACCAAAGGGTCTAAGATCAGAATTTCAAAACCTGCAAATTCTTGCAAAAATGGAGAGAGGGAGGCTGGGAGAGAAGATAGGAGTGAAAGAAGAGGTGATCAAGAAAGCATGCTCTTTAGCCATCAAGGCACACAACTCCGCGGACAAGCTTTATGAGAGGACCAAGAGTTCATCGGACACCATCATCTTCAGCTTCCCCGGAACTTGGTCCCTCAATGATTGGTACAGCCACGCCCCATTTGGAGAAACCAACACCAATCTCCGCCTCTTCCCTTCAATCCGAAGCATCGGTGTCGATGAAGTCGCCATGGTGAACGAGGCTTTCCTTAAAAGATTTGAGACTATTTTGAGCAACTCATCGCTCCAAAATGAGGTATCTGATTTGCTCCAACTTGCTACTTTCAATACATTTTGGAGATCCACTATCTACTTACTTTAGACCTTATCTGTTGGTGCCCAAAGGATCTGTTTGACTTCACTACCTCTGTGTGTTTAACAGAGAGAGAGTTCTAATTTTCCCCGATTAGTCACAAGTCATATGCATACAAGGAATGACCCAACCATCATAGTTCTAATTTTCCCCAATTAGTCACTAGTCATATGCATACAAGGAATGACCCAACCATCATATTTATCAAGTTGGAAATTACACACCCTTCTATGTCCTCTACTTTGGACTATAATCAGTTAAAAAACAAGTCTTAATTGTCAAAAACTACCCTAATATATTGTTCACAAACGAAAAACTACCCTAAAGTATTGTTCACAAACGAAAAAAAACTACCTAAGGGTTTGTCCACTCTTTTAGACTACACTAAAGTTTTGTCCATTGACTTCCATTGGAAAACCGTAACAGGGAGAAACTATAATGAATGTTCAGAACGAATGGTTTAGGCACTTCTTTGCGGATTCAGTAGATTTGTGGGCAATACATAATGCATTTTAAAGTTGTGTGGGCAATATTTTAGGGTAGCTTTTGACAATTAACCTGTTACGTTTTTCTAACGGAAGTCGGTGGACAAAACTTTAGTGTAGCCTAAAAACGTGGACAAAACTTTAGGTAATTTTTCAGTTGTGGAGGACAATACTATAGGGTAGGTTTTGACAACTAACCCAGAAAACAATGCGATTTAAAGTACGGGTAATGAATTAATAATGGTACAAAGTAGATGATTGTGATGTGTAATTTTTGCTTAGAATTTTTGTGGGGAGGGTTTTAAAGCAATAACAAAAGGAATCATGCAGTGATTAAAGCATAGAGTAGAGTACATGTATGTAATGGTGCTGAATTTGAACTCCCAGGTTGAAAAGGCTGCAGCAGGAGAGAAGAAGATAATATTTACCGGACATTCCTCGGGAGGTCCAATTGCCATCTTGGCTACAATTTGGGTGTTAGAGATGTACCGCAAGGCAGAAAACACTAGCCGAAAACTGCCTCAATGTGTAACTTTTGGTTCTCCCTTGATCGGCAGCCACATTCTCAACCATGCTCTTGCCCGAGAGAACTGGTCTCCTTGCTTCATACATTTCATCACCAAGTTTGACATAGTCCCCAGGATGTTTCTGGCTCCTCTGTCCTCCATCCAGCGAGAAGTGCAGTCCATCCTTCATATTTTCAACCCCAAAGCAATACAATTCACAACCGAAAGCATTGGAAGGGCCGGAGAAGATTTCTACATCAATGTCATCAGAAATGCATCCTCGGCTGCAAGCCACGCAGCCTGCAAACTCATGGGGAACACGAGCATGTTACTGGAGACCGTCACTAACTTTGTCCAGCTTAGTCCTTACAGGCCTTTCGGGACCTACGTCCTTTGCAGTGGAAATGGAAAGCTAGTGGTTGTGAAGAACCCTGATGCAGTTTTGCAACTCATGTTCTATACTTGCCAGTGGAGCAGCGAAGCGGACTGCAGGGAAGTCATCTACAAGAGCCTCAACCAACATTTCAGCTACGAAGGTGAATTAGAGGAAAGCTTAGAGATGCAACATGTAGTTGATTTCCAAAATCTAGCTGAGCTACCACTGTCTTCAGATGGCAGTGAAGACGACGCAATTCTGAAAGACCTTGGCCTGGTAAGCTCTGTCAATACACTGCAATTTACCATTTGTTAGTACAATATTGGGCTTGAAATTGATTCTGTATGGAATTTTATAGAGCACCAGAGCTAGACTATGTCTTCGTGCTGCGGGAGAGGTAGAGAAGCAAAAGCAAAAACTCCAGCATGATATGGACAGCAAAATAGGAAAGATTCAAGAGAGTCTACAGAAGCTACAAGAGTATAAAGCCAAATGTGAAGTGCGCAAAGTGGGCTACTACAACGCCTTCAAGCTTCAAAAGAACAAAGACGACTTTGAGGCCAATGTGAGGAGGCTCGAGCTAGCAGGTATTTGGGATGAGATAATTGAAATGCTGAAGAGGTACGAGCTCCCAGATGGATTCGAGGGTCGGAAGCAGTGGATAGAGCTGGGAACCAGATACAGGCGCACCGTGGAGCCACTGGACATAGCAAACTACTACAGGCACGCGAAGAACGAAGACACGGGGCCGTACATGGCCAAAGGCAGGCCAAAGAGGTACAGATTCACGCAGAGGTGGCGGGAACATGCCGAGAGGATGGAGGGTGGATCGAGTAAGGAGTCGTGTTTGTGGGCGGAGGTGGAGGAGCTGTCCATCAAATGCAGCAACGGACACTATGAGGAAGTGAAGCAGAGGATCGTGCAGCTGGAAAGAGATGTAAGTAAGTGGAGTGATGTTGGAATAATAGAGAAAGATGTCTTCTTAGAGGACTCTGGCTTTGTCAAGTGGTGGAGGACGCTCCCTGCGCAGCACCAGTCTCAATCTTGTATCAAAGGACTGCTCTGTGACACTGCATTTGTTTAGCCATCTCAATATGTTTTGGTAATAAAACTGCTCTCTTTCTCTTCAATCAAAACACTGCCCAACTGCTTTCCTAATCACCATAGAAAGCCAAATTAATGTTTTATGTGAGCTTTACTTGTTTAGTAATAATATTTTACAATCTATCTCAATCATTTTAAAAATCGTAATATTTTTGGGTATACTACCTACCCAGGCCCGGCCCGACCATTAGGCGAGTTAGGCAAAGGCCTAAGGCCTCACGCCTAATGAAGGCCACATATTATAAAAACAATGGGCTTAGTATCTTAAAGCCCAAACAAAAAAAACCAGATACTAAACTTGTAGAATCCTCTTCTCTCACCTACTGCAATTCTTCGTCTCCCCCAATTTGCACACTCTCTCAGCAACGTTTGGTTCACCAAGGTTTTTTCTCTTCCCGAAATGATCGTTTATTCTTCCTAAGCAGTTATGGTGGCTCGTTTTTCTTACAAATCAACAATTCTATAAATACAAATGTAAGTTGAGTTTAGATTCATAATCAATCTACTTATTCTTTAGCTTTTTCTTATTTTCTCCTCAACATCAATCTCTGTGGGATCTTCATTCTCAAATTATTTCTTGCCTACGACAAAAATCCTGTTTTTCGTTGCTATTTTTGTGAATCAAGACGAAACAAACAGGAATCTGCTGTATGAATAGGTTTTGATTTCGCCAAGTAGGGTTTTATGTTTATGTTTATTTATTTTGGATTTCTCCATTTCTGAGTTTGTGTTTTTTCCCCTGATGTTTTTTTTTTATTTTGTACTGATTTTGTGCTAAATCTGATTCCGAATCAGTTTTAGCCATTTCTGTAATCTTGTTCTTATGAGTGTTCTTTTGAATATGCCTTAACTTTGAATCGAAATGAACCCAACTGATTCATATGCTTTTAATTTAGACCAAGAAAGTGACAAAATTAGATATCCATTTGAATATTTTTTTTTATTGTGTTTTGAACCATGTCTTTGTTGCAGGGTTAGTTTTATGTTTCTGTTTTCTATCTTTTTAACAATAATCAGTTATAGGTTCATTGTTTTGGTTGTAGGTTCAATAAATTAACATGATTCATCAATTTTGCATCAACATTTTATAATATAAGCACAGTTTTTTTTTAATTACATAGAGTTTGTAATTTGCTCGCTGTTTTGGTAGACATTTGTTTCTAATCTATTGTAATACTGTTAATGTTGGGTTCTCTTATTTATTTCTTTGTCAATATGAGAAGGTTCTTGTTTTGAAGTTGCCCCTTTTGTTCACTAGCTTCTGAAGATTGGAACCATCTTATTGTGATGTGCAAGAGGTCTTGACTATTTTGGAGCAGTAAATTTTGAAGATGGGAACCATCTTATCGTGATGTGCTAGAGGTCTTGACTGCTATGAAGCAGAGTTGTGACTTGGTTGGTTACCGTTTGTAATTTTGTAGAACGTCCGAGCTATTTTCAGTAAAAGGTTGCTGGTTTGTCCAAGGAATGCAATTATAGTAGAAGACTATAATGGGGTTTGGCTTTTCTGCAAATGTCTTTGCTTCAGTGGTGTGGAATAGGAATCCAATATTTTGATATGGAATTTAAAATTGTCCTTCGTTAGTAGTGAATCTAGTGATCATTCGGTGCTCTAGGTTTGGTTTGGATTAGGGAAAAGTGTTTATATTTGCTGAGTTTATGGCTCCTATGGAGCTTCAACAAGGTTTGTGCAGAAGAAGTATATTTTTTAATGGTTTGAAATAGTTATTTTTTTCCTATTTTTATTTAGTATATTATTAAAATATCATATCATTTTCATCGAGAGGCCCATTTTTATATTTTCGCCTAAGGCCTCCATATTCCTAAGGCCGGCCCTGCAATGGACTCACAACTGGAGTCAACATCCAACTCTGGTCTTTTCGGGTTCAGACCCACTTGTGTTTTGCCATGATTACTCTATAGAGACATATAACTTGTTTTATCAGTTAGGCTTATTGTATGGATCTGTTCTTTTTTGTGATGCCTCATCACTATACATAATATATATGATTTGATTCTCCTATCTCATAGCCATAGCTTGATTAGGATTGAAGTTTGTTGATAAACACAAATTAGTCCTAGTGATTGGTAGCAGCTACATGTCCTTTTTTTGTTTGTGGGAGAAAATGGAATTGATACACTTGTGATTTATTATGTTATTCTGTCCAAGAGCATTGTACTTACTAGTTGAGATATTGTTTGATTAGTATTTGTTTCTCCAAAAGAAGCTAGACTTTAAGATGTGTTAGTGTGATCTGTGGAGCAACAAACAAACTTGGCAAAATTGAAAGCTAGAGTTGAGAGCCCTTCTACACTTCTCTTGATTTAATGGTAAAATGAACACAAGTTCTCAGATTCAAAGGCAGAGGAGCAAAATGAACACAAGTTCTGATTTAATGGTAAGTAGTGCATTATGACAAGCTACCCATGAAAAGGATGCAACTTTAGGAGGAATTCCTGAAATCCATAAGGAAAAAGACCATATGCAGTTTGGGGAATCTTTCTCCTCAAGCAACCAAAACACCTTGCTGACTCAAAAAGCTAGACCATTTCATCCCTTTGACCCAACTGAGATCACCCAACACTTGTTCCCACCCTCTAAGGCTCCTCTTGAACTAAACCTCCTAGCATGACCTCACCAAAATTGATTCACCTTCCTCGCTTTGTCCGCGAGGTTTGAAACAGTCTAGGAAACTTAGAATTTAAAGGGGAGTCCCCAACCCAATGACCCTCCAATAAGACCCTCTTCTACAAAGAGTCTTTATCAAGGGAAAGTCTCCACCACCACACTTTGATAGGAGACTTTTATTCATCATAGAAAGGCTTCTAATCCCCAAACCAACAAAGTCCTTAAAAGAATTTTGGGGGAAAACCCACGTCAGCAATATCAGACGGCAGAATTATAATATTTAATAGGAAGGACCTGATCGAATGAAAAAAAGGATAATTTTGGAGGGGTAGACGTAAACATAGTTTTATTCATATACTGAATTCAAACCAAACGTATACTTGAGTTCAGTGGGAACATTTACCTCACAACATTGATGCTACAAAACACAGCAAACAAGTTGACATATTCTTACATAATGAGATCCACAATTTAAAGAAGTAACAACTAAACTTGAAGTCTTCAGAGACATGGGAAAAATACTGAACACATTGTGACAGGTACGAATTACATGATGGAGCAACCGGGTGAATCATGATCATAAACCACTTGATATGTGCCAAAGTTGTGGGGAGGCTGATCATAACCATAATAATCAGTCGTCGGATGATTGGTTTTGTAAGAATTAGTGTAACTTGGAGCATAAGTCATCCCATATTCTTGTTCTTGTCGATATCTTGTTCCGTCCAGTTGATGTTCTTGTTGGTATCTTGTTCCGTCCAATTGATGTACACTTACTATGGAGGCATACCCAACCTTGTCTCTGAGAGACTTGGTCAAATTGACAGCATCAACTCCATTCCCAATCACCACAAGCATATCTTTATCACCCCCTTTTATTGCCACTGATGTCACACCTGCATCACCATTTCCTTAATCATCAGTAATTGTCCACTCCTAATAATGAGCAACTATATATATTCTTAAGCAAATCAAAATATAATGCACGAATCGACTATGCTATGCAAACTATAATTAGAATATAACTATCAGCTTGAGTTCTTAGTAGAGTTGGTTCTCTAATACAAACCTTGTGCGGCCACAGCAATCTTCATGGCCTTGGACCTGGTTTTATCATCCTTCATCAGCAAATGTATGATCGTCCTTTGCTGAAACCATACAATCATCACCAGAAATATACATTAGCATCATTTTATGGACTAATATATTGAACACAAAAAGTGAGAAGAAAAATATATGAATAAGTAATGATGCCTTAGCATATGTAAGAAACACGACATCTTGCGTACCTTCATGTTGAATATGAAGTTTGTGGTTTGTTAAGATTTCTGTGATGAATGAACTATGAAAGAGATGGAATGTTTGAAAATAAGAGAAGTGGTGAGTTATATATATATAGGAGGGTTTGGCGGTTAAGTGGGTTTCGTAGAGGTATAGTGCACACGGTGCCGTACTCAATGCTAAGAAAGAGGAATAAGAGTTGATTTTTACAGGAAGCCTACAAGAAACTCTTGCAATTCAATTTCTAATACAAACATCAACGCTGGACCCAGTCAATCTGCCATATATAAGGATTTCTTCTCCTTAGATTTCCCAATATTATATTCAGTATATTCGCCGGAAGCCTAACGTGGAGTATGTTTTCTTTCATCTTCTTCAGAAAGATTTTGAAAAGATTTGGAAATACGTACACTAATCTATACACTGTTCTCATATGTACTATAACGTACATACCAAATGTACAGACTAGTGTAGGTATCTGTAATTTCCAAAGGTATATTACAATTGAATAATTCATATCTTGTAATTATCTGTTGCAATTTGTTAGGTTTACTTCTTCAAATTGTATCATTCATATCTAGCGATATATAGTCTCTATTCATACGTTGGAAAGCACGCAGAGCTTTGGTGAACATTAAATACAAGGGTTAATTGCTAAAAATTATATTATGTATTGTCCACTTGCGGAAAAAAGAAATCTTCTCCAACCAACCAGGTCGGGCTACGTGGCATCTATAATTTGAAGAAAAAAAAAGGAAAATTGCACCTAGATACACCTAATTTTCCACGATAGTTATACCTATTTATTCTTTTCGTTTGGGAAATACTCTAACTTCTCAAAATTTTCACTTTATCACCCTTCCGTTAATTTTTGGATGGAAAAAAAGATCATGTGTCATGCACATGACGTCTTTTACTTAAACATGACATAATTGTCAAATACACGTTGTTATTTTCCCAATATGAGGGAGAAATAACAAGGCGTATAAGAGCATTTATATCATTTTTGGGAAAATAAGGTCATGTACATTTTTTCCGTATTTCACAATTCAACGTTGCACTTTCAGCTTCAAACCCTCAAAAAATATAATATTTTGTTCCACTACACATGCCTAGGAGGTGTAATCCATTTCAGGATACAACTTAAATAGGTAAAGATTCGAATACATGTACACCCCATTGCATAGCTTCCAAATACTAGCAAAAAGGATTAAATACGTACATTTAACCACCTAAAATATTGGTCATATACATTTAACTACTTAAACTAGGTGGATGCACCGTGCTATCGCACCGTGCTAGTTGTAATATAAATTTTGATGGTTAGAGATCATTTCCTTCCTTAGTATTATGATATATATAATTAAAACTAATTACTAATTTGAAAACAGACTATTCAATATTTGTCCTATCCATATAAACATTATAAAACGAATATTA
Organism: Erodium trifolium; assembly: GCA_036897425.1. Taxonomy (NCBI): domain Eukaryota; kingdom Viridiplantae; phylum Streptophyta; class Magnoliopsida; order Geraniales; family Geraniaceae; genus Erodium; species Erodium trifolium. The sequence goes on from JAYMTN010000284.1 coordinate 14,772, forward strand.
CAATATTGTATGATGAATATGATACATAATGATGTTCTTTGTGTCTTGTAAAACCGAATAAAAAATTGGAATGATATGATATATATATATATAGGATAACAATCAGGTACAAATATGTATATGATGAATCACTATTGATCTAAAATTTATATGCTGTGTAGAGTACTTAGAATGCTCATTTACAATAAGTAATTATGTTATTGATTAAATACATATACCAAATAAATAAATGTTATATCTCCATGCTTTGCTGGCTGTCAAATCCCCATGCTTTGTAGACTGGAACAAACAAAAAATCACATAAAAATTAAAAATATATATATGTTAAATTCAACCACCTTTAACTTATCATCAAATAAAGTATTAAAAACAACATTTCATATACACATGGTTTGGTTTTCTGGTTCCTCAGATACTTTACATGAAAATCAATTCAAACATCCAGTAGCTTGAACATCAATGTGAAAACCCAGAGCAGGAAAATCGTTCATATTCATTTTACTCTAACCAAATTATTATGCAATCAACCCAAAATAAAATGACATATTTATTACATATAAATTGGGGCCAAATCAAAGGATCATTTAACAGACATTTTGAGAAGCTTTTTCAGATTCTTAAAGCTTCCATAATTTAACTAAGCTACCCATAGTGTTGTAAGCATGTCTTTACCAATTATATATCTCACAACATAGATGTTGAAACATCAATTTTGCTTACCACTTTCTTTTTATTATGCAACACAATTTTCTCCATTAGATAAGCACCCATTTCTCGTAGTGACTCCGAGAACTCTAGAAACAGAGAATATGATTATACGACATTAGACTCGTCACTTGAAAAACTAACTTCTTATTATGAGTGAAGATGACTAAGCAACCCACAAAACAACTTGTTGAGATAACCACATAATTTAAACTCAGTTATCAATGTACAATATGCATTGTCAAGCGGACATTAACAATAATAGTAATAACATGTGCAAAGCAGAAAAAACATTAACAATAACCAAGAGAGCAAAAACAATTCTTTCAAAAAGAAATTCATTATCAAGACGAAAAGAGCAGAATATTAAAATCAGAGCCTACCAAAAAATCGAACAAAAGTCGAAAACCCTAAAATTGGACAACTGATTGAAACAAATGCAACAAATGATATCGAACAAAAGTAATGCACCAAAAATAAATTGGAAATATGAAATCGATTAGAGAAACATACCACAAATAAATCGGAACTATGAAATCGATCAGAGAAACACACCAAAATTAAATCGAAAAAAGATGATCGGGGAGAAGACTCGGTTAAGATGTTCTTGCATATGGTCTTGCTGGTATGATTAACTTCATAACCACGGGACCAAAATTTTTTTTATGTATATGATATATGAAGTTAATGTACCTTCTTCTCAATATCTACTAAAAAATAAATAACCTTTTCAAAACCATTTCATGATTGGCATCAATAACACCAAAAAAACACCAAATAGACTATGATCACTGCAAAGGATAAATAAAACTATACAAATTCTCTAAGGCAAAAAGAAAAATTCAGATAACAAACCTTACACACAATGGTTTCACCAGTCATCTTGGTTAAAAAATGATTTTAATTTAAGCTACATGAGGTCATAGCAACATATTTTCTACAAACTTCTTTTCCTCCAAATGGTCTCCTTCCTATTGTTACATTTACCCACACACTCCAAGATGTACCACTGCAAATTTTCTCAAAGTCTCCAGCGAAAGTAGTAAAACATCAATTATTGATGAAGAGTATAAATCCAAAATGTAAAACACATCGATGTAACCAAAGTAGAGAAGTAGAAAAATACAGGTATGAGATATTGAAATTTTAGAAGATGATTTTAAAATCCTTCAGTAGACCGTCTATTTATACTGAAACCAAAACTGAATCCTAATACAAATACAAATATGAGAATAACAATATAATCTATATTATATATTAATCTTGTGTCTTATTCCACTTTGGACTCTGCATCCTAAACCATTACAGAGAAGTAAAAGTAATGAACATGCTTTTAAGCGAACGTGTAGCCACATATTTTTGTGTTATGGTAAAAATAAATTGCTTCTGTTTATCTCCCAATGAAACCGATTACCATAATAAAAATAGATTTGAATGGGTTAATTGGAATAAGAAGAGTTACGTTTAGAAAGTAACCGATGCATTAATTACCATAATTACTCTTACTTATGCTACTTATGCTGAATCGATTAGAGGACTACAGAGATAGACACGCAGACGTGTCGCACATACAGTTTGGTTATCCTTGGCCATAACAATTCACGATTGAGCTAAGCCTCAAAACTTAAGTCTGAATATGATAATATGTTGAAAAATCTCAAAATAAATTGCTCTATACATTGAATCTGAGAGGTTTCTCGATTCAATGGTCCACAAACAAAAATTTTGGATTCGAATGCATGAAATATTTCTCTTCCTCTACAATTTCCCAGCAAAAAATAACATATCATAACCAGATTATTTACATAACCTTGTTGAGAAACAAAAATTGAACAAAATATATTCATCAGCACACTACTCAAATGAAAATAAAAACCAGTAAATCAATTTATGAAACCTCACACCCAGATCTGATCCCGATCGCGACCCCAACTAATCATACAAATAAAAAACGATATGAAACCCAGATGGAAGAAAACAATTTCTAATTCTCATTTTCATTTTTACAAAATCATCCATAGAACAAACGAAAATTCACCATTCCTGGAGAGAGAACAATCTGCCCTTTTGTCTTTCAAAACCCACCCAAAAAAATTGATCTACAAATCCCAAAAAAGAAAATACAGTGAACCCAAAAACAAAATTGAAGAAAATTGATCAAAAAACAAAATCGAAGATAACGGATAAAAAAAATTAATGAAATAGATTACAATAAGAGCGTGAGGTGTGTCCAGAAATATATACAATTCCTATTGTCACATGACCAGAATCAAACAAAATCAATATATACGACCACAATCACTTATCTTCGCTTGATATTCTACATAGGATAATTTGTGTACTCACTTGAGGGAAATCGATGCCCACCAGAGAAAAGTGGTGGTGGTGAGAAAAAAATTATGGAAGTTGAAAGTTTAGGGAGAATCAGAGAAAAAAACCGAATCTGAAAAAGATTGACTTGTGAAAAGCCGATCATACAAACTTGAGAAGAGGCAAAACCTTCTCTGTTGCAATCGCATGAACTCTGATCCGAAACAGGGAATATCAATCACACTGAAACATGCCAAACCAAAAAAACAAAAATCACACCAAGACTAATGTGGTAGAATAACTTGAGATTAAAATAGCATCAATGTTTTTTAGATGCCAAGCAACATAATCTCATCCCTGAACACACAAGTTCAACTCAGACCAAAATTGATCATCTTTGATTCAACAAACACACATGTTCAATACAGACCCAAATTGATCAATAATATATAAAAGAAAAAGAAAAGAA
>JAYMTN010000285.1:0-18242 GCA_036897425.1 Erodium trifolium
GAGTTCCCTCTCTAATCGAGCCCGTATTCGGTTCTATAACGTGATCCATCACGTAGGGACATAACAGAGGAGGCCAGGCTGCCAACAGTAGGGAGCCTCTGATGTTTGTGTTAATCCTGTTAATTACCTGGATTTGTATTTATTTGGTTAATTTAATGCGACTTGTGCTGAGATTAACCCAACTCCCAAATCCCTAATTTAGGACTTTTATTCTTCAAATCTGGTTTTTAAGGATATTGTTTCGAAATTTGAAAGTGATGTGAGGGTATTTTGGTCTTTTCAAGTTTAAGGACAATTGTGTCATTTTACCTAGAAACTAACAGACTTTAATAGAATACTGTGCACGATTCAAAAGATAGCTCATGAGTCATTTTTTTCATTGGGCAGTTTTTCATCCGTATCCAATTCATATGAGCACATTTTAATAATTCCCCCATATAATTTAATATTTTGGAAATGTTGAACAGAGTAGCATGGTTGTATTTGGTTGTTAGAGATTTCCTTCTAATGGATAATATTATATATACTGTTTCAGATCATAACCAACTTGCAAAGTTTTTTTTTTAAAATTATTTCAGGAAAGTCGAAAGGACAAAATCAAGGGTTCTATTATCTGTACCTAGAAGCAGTTTCAATAAAAAATTCTAAATCCCAGTCGTCTCCTGAGGATTTGCAAGATTCTCGTCCTGATGCTAGAGCCACAGAACTGGTTGATTTATCCTCATTTTCTCCAAGAGATTTGGAATTTATTGTGAAGTTCTCTAAGGAACATGGTTCAGATGTCTTCAGACAACTACTTCAGTCCATATGCCCATCTATCTATGGGCATGAACTTGTTAAAGGTAAATTATTTCAACGCCTTAAGCATCATTTCTCCGGTTTTGTGTCACCATACTCGTTTTGGTTCTGTTGTAGGAAAGATATATGAACGGCAATTTTTTTCATGCTATTATCTAATTACTTAATTATCAGAACTTTTTCATTAGTATAATGGTACTTACATATCTATTTACGACTCTGTGTTTTGTTCCAAAATTGCAATTTATCAGTAGTTGTTTATTTAACTGATTATAGTGCTCATATACTGATGGTGCCAATCCGCATGGCGTGTAACACTTGCGTAAATGTATACTCAACAACCAAAGCATACTTGTCCAATTGGTAAATGCTTGGTTTACAGGACAAGAAGTCTTGGGTTCAATTCTTGCTGGTGATGGTATAGCTTATAAAAAAAACTGTACTCAACAATAAAATGCTTCTTTTATGCTGATTTCCTATTGTCCTAACAGCGGGAATTACATTATCACTGTTCGGAGGAGTTAGAAAGCATTCAACAAATAATAGTAAGGTTCCTGTCAGAGGAGACATCCATGTAATTATTGTCGGTATGCTTAAACATCCTGCTTTTACTAAAATTGAGTTACTGCTACCTTACCTTTTACATAAGAATGCTTCGTTTTAATAACTTGGATAACTGTCACTTTTCTAGGTGATCCTGGATTAGGCAAGAGTCAACTGCTGCAAGCAGCAGCTGCCATTTCTCCACGAGGCATTTATGTCTGTGGAAATGCTACCACCAATGCTGGCCTCACAGTGGCTGTTGTGAAGGATCCTATGACAAGTGGCTATGCTTTTGAGGCAGGTAAGTATTCCTTTCTCTTCCGATGTAATCAAAATTTGATGCTAGACTGTCTCACTGTAACATTTCCAATCTTTACAATGAAAGTTCACTAAACTATATTGTGAGTAATCAGGAATAAGTTATCAAGAGAACTTAAAATAAATACAAAACACTCTGGTATAGAAACAGTATAATATTGTTTTGTTTGTTTATATTTACTGTGCTGTACTCTTTGGAAAGCTCATTTTGCAGTTGAGATAGGTGATGCGTTGGTCTTTTAAAACGCATCAATGCACCGGAAGCCCTGATTTCTTGCTCTCTAACCTCATAAGTAGTTCTCATTTTTTATTCATCATATAACATGGATAGAACTTTAGGGCTCAACTCTCAAGGACATCTTTACAAGTCAAAATATTTGGCACTCACTACTGGTATCATTTTTCAATGAGCATAAGAACTATCACAAGCCTCAAGCGCCCAACCCTATGAACTTTTGTTACACAAAAGATATAAATGATAAAATACGATCCATACGATGCTTGAAGTTGCCATATTTTTCAAATGGATTAATCCATCGTCTATGCGGTTTTGACAAATAAAAGTTCTGTGCAGGTGCCATGGTACTTGCGAATGGTGGACTATGCTGTATTGACGAGTTTGATAAAATGTCAGCAGAACATCAGGTTTGTTTAGACTGTTGTGGTTATGTCTAATCTATATATTCATTTTACCTTCATATATCAGATTCCAGACTACATATTTGTACTAATATTGACATGAGTTCAGTCTCTACTGGAAGCCATGGAACAACAGTGCGTATCTGTTGCAAAGGCTGGACTGTTGGCAAGTTTATCTGCTAAAACATCTGTATTAGCTGCAGCAAATCCTGTTGGTGGTCATTACAAGTAATCTCTTTTACATTACAATTCATGAATCATGTTTCACCCGTATTTCAAATTGTATGCATTGACCAATGGCGTTCTCTTCACTGACAAGGAAACAATATTAAATCGTTTGATCTGTTAATGTTTTATTCAAAGTAGAAAAACACACCCCTTAACAGCCAAAGTTGTGCATCATGTCTATAGTTATACAAATGTTATCTACCATCCTAGTGTGACTTCAAAATCAATTGGCATTTCATAGATGAATCATTCACTACATTAGTTTTTTGGTTATTCTGTTTATTTGAGTACATGCACTAGTCTAAAAGTTGATCACTACTATGGTAGAATTATGCTTATATTTAAGGTTGATAGTTGATATCTAAAATCCATATTGCAGCCGTGCGAAAACAGTGAACGAGAATTTGAAAATGAGTGCTGCTCTCCTCTCTCGATTCGATTTGGTTTTCATTTTACTTGATAAACCAGATGAACTTCTGGACAAGCACCTATCAGATCACATTATGTCAGTAAGTTACTCTGGGGGTCCCTAATATAGGAGTGCATCCTTACAATTGAATAACCATGAATTTCCATTTATGCTTTTGTTCTTTATCTTAGATCTAGGTTTTTGATCTTTATCGTCACACTTTAACGCACTGAAGGATGATATAACTAGTTAGACTGTCTGTACCATATTGCAGAAACTATACCAATAATTAGCATAGCATCTGACTTGTCTGGAAATATTGAATGCTAGCTATTGATGAAATTTTAGTGAGTTTGGGGGTGAAGGCTAAAAGATTAAAGAAAGTTGCACTTAAAGATACAGAAGTAAATCTTTCGTAAGAGAGGATGAATTTTCCATCACCCTTTTGTTCAATGCAGAACTTAATGATACAAATGGTTCCAATTTGCAGCTTCATTCTGGAAGTGGAGACCGTTCACCAGCAGCAAAAAGGCTACGTGTTGGTAATGCATATACTTTTCCAGGCTAACCTTTCCATTTCCATTTTCTACTTTTCCAAATTAAAGAACTTATTTTATTATACAAAATGTAGCGTCCCAGGGTGGTGCATTGCTGGACATGAGTGTGAAAGGTGGTTCTTTGGCTTCAAGGTTGAGACTCGATCCTAAGAAAGATGATGACTTTGTCCCTTTGCCAGGCTCGTTGCTTCGCAAGTATATTGCATATGCAAGAACATATGTGTTCCCCAGGTGATATTATATGATGAACTGACATGATAGAATATTCTATTCTGAACCACGTAAAAGTTGAATTATGCAGCAAATGTTTATCTCCCCCTTTGACCACTGTGCTTCCTTATTTGAATCAGAATGTCAAAGGCAGCTGCGGATATTTTACAGAAGTTTTACTTAAAACTGAGAGACCATAACACATCAGCTGATGGTACGCCCATAACAGCAAGGCAACTGGAGAGTCTAGTGAGACTTGCAGAAGCTCGAGCTCGTGTAGACTTGAGAGAAGAAATAACAACCCAAGATGCCTTGGTAACTATTGAACATAACAACTATATATCATTGAACATTCTATTAATTAGGAATGACCAGATTAAAAATGCAGTATATTTGAGCCTTAATTCACTGTTCTCTACCAAAGCTTGCTTGTCCAATTGGTCAAACACTTGAATTTAGGTCCAAGACTTGGGTTCATGTCCCAACAACCAACAACGGTACCTCACTATATTTGTTTCTTCCCAACTTCTATTGGGTTTCTCTCTAACTAACCTTTGGGCCTCTCTATTTATTCAGCCTTTGTAGAACCTTTTTCTGGGTGGGGATCACAAAATTTTTAGAGCACCCTTCCACATAAGGAAGCTCATGCTTGATACATAATCTTAAAAAAGTTCTTTAGGAATAAAAAAAATGTTTGGTGTTGCCTTGCGTCTACGTAAGCGAGGTCTAGAGACCAAATGTTTTGACACATGTAGGTCAGTCGATAAAAAAAAATCACTGTTCTCCGCTCTACAGAAGCCTGAACTATAAAGGTTATGGTAAGCACTTCCTAGATTCTTCTTTCATCCATTTAGTTTCTAAATTGCAGGATGTGGTTGAAATAATGAAAGAATCCTTGTATGACAAGTATGTTGATGAGCATGGTATTGTGGATTTTGGTCGGAGTGGAGGGATGAGCCAACAGAAGGAAGCAAAAAGATTCTTACTTGCTCTAAATAAGCAATCAGAATTACTACAGAAAGACTGTTTTTCCATTTCTGTATGTATTTCTTGCTTTATTTCTTTGTCATTTCTACAGCTACCATTGTGGTTCTAACTTGCATGCATATATATGTGATTGTGGTTCTGCTTCAGGAAATATACGGTTTGGCAGATAGAATATCACTTAGAGTTCCCGATGTTGACACATTAGTGGACAACTTGAACAGCGTTGGCTATCTACTCAAGAAGGGGCCAAAGACGTTTCAGGTACTGTTATCAAATCAACAATAACTACCATAACATCGTGCAATTTCTTATGAACGTTATATTTTTTTGATATGCAGGTCCTATCATCATCTTATTCACGTAGTCAATCATAGAAGTAAAGGAGATGAACTCATATAAGACCTTATGTAAAAATACGATAAGATGACACACAGTTACACAAACATGTGGTATCATTGTGATTATAGAATGTCTCCTACCACAAACACTTGGGTAACAGTTTTTTGATTCTTTACATGTGACCGGATCTTATGTAACAACAAAACCACATCCAGGTTTTAAATCTATAGAGATGCATAATAACACTGGGGATTATCTTCTTTTAAGGTATATAGCGTAATCAGGAAAATGTTTGAGTGACTCACAAGTCATCATCTGGACTCTCAATAAGAGGTTCTAATCGCCATTCGCTCCCGTAATAAGAATTGGGTAAACCAAGCCAAAACTTGAAAGCCTCAGCTGCTTTCTTCCTCTCTTTCCTCCTTTCCTGCCTCGCCTGCGAGGCGTGCTTGCTTGTAAACATCCTCGAGTGCATCTCTACATAGATCCTCGTGTACTTGGTCTTGTTTGGTGCAATGCCATTTTCTTCCATACACACCACAATCTCTAAAGCCTTCTTAAAGAAAGCAGCCCTCACACAGATATCAGCCAGTGCATCCAAGACTTCTCCATCGGGCTTGAATGGTGGAGCATCAGACCTAGAGTTCTTCTCCTTTTCCATTCTTTCCTTTATTTCTGTCCACAACAGAAGTGCCTCGCCCGGTTTTCTTGCCAATCCAATCCCATGTGCAAGACTTCCATAAGTAGACACGTTGGGGTAAAACCCGCTCGCTTTCATTTTCTCAATTACCCTTTTCGCTTCTTCCACCAAACCCAGCCTGCAGTAACCTTCAACCAACATGTTCCAAGCAACAATATCGACTAACACTCGCGGGTCACTCACCATTTCATCAAAAACCTTATTAGCTAGCTTCGGTTGACCCGAAAAGGCAAAAGCTTTCATCAAAGTGGTGTAACTCACCTTGGTGGGAACAATCCCTCTTGTTCGCATCTCATTGAAAAAGGAAAGAGCTCCGGCGCTGTCATCAACCAATATGCACCCATCAATCAGAATGTTGTAGGAAACAACATCAGGTTCTATTCCAGCAACATCAGTCATCTCCCTAAGCAGGTCTTTCGCCTCCTCTATCTGCAGCTGCTGGCAATAACCCTTCAGGAGAATGTTATAGGTAACCCGATTTGTGGGCACGCCAATCCTTGTCGTCTCAGCAAGAACTTGGAGAGCTCGGTCCATTAACCCGGCCTTCACGAGTGCAGAGACAACGGTGGTGTATGAGACATGGTCAGGTTGACTTGCAGTGTCGCTCTGGTGCCTCATTGCTTCGAGCATTCGAACAGTATCAGTGACTCGACCTTCCTTCATGTAGCCTTTCATCAGGGTAGTGTAAATTCTGGAGTCAGGAGCATATGGTTTTGGCAACAATGGGGGCTCGTGGGCACTTGGATGGATAGAACGCGGAAGCAATTTCTGGAACACTTGAGCCTCATTTTGATTCGTATCCTCGGGAGTTGGATTTGACTTCTCCCTCAGAAACTGGCAAATGTCCCTCCTACCTTCCCTCATTGCCTGAATCATGGTCTCTGCAATTTCAAGGTCACCAAAACCAACATAACCAGCAACAAGAGAATGGAGAGTGGTGATGCACAGTGGGATCCCCTTCTCGAGGATCCTCTCCAGCACGAACACGAGCAGGTCTTTCCGATCAGCTCTAGCGCAGAGCTTGATCATGATATTATAGGTCAAAACATCAGGCTCGGCATTGTAGTCGGCCATTTGTTCAAACAGTTTGAGGAACTCCTTGGTGTCGCCCAAATTGGAGCAGGCATTGAGCACGGCATTGAAAGCCCCAGTGTCCGGGCACGAATGGGCGATGATTGCTGGGTCGGAGAAGCGACTGAGCCGTCGCATCACGGAATTAAAGAGTTTGATGGCTTCGAGGGGGCCGTCGTCCGCTGAAGCGGCGAGGCGGCTGACGACGGCGCTCCAGGCCTTGACGGGGGGGAGGTAGCCGGAGCGGAGCATGGACTTGATGACGGAGTAGGCGTAGAGGATCTGGCCGGCCTTGGAGGCGGAGACGGCGAGGACGCCGAGGGCGCCGCAGTCAAGGCGGCTGAGGAGGCCCTCATGGCGGAGGCGCGTGACGACAGACTGGGCGCGTGAGAGGCCGAGGGGGGTGTTCTGGTTAGCGAGCTGGGAGACGAGGCGGCTGAGGCAGGTGGAGCTGGGAAGGCGAGAGCAGTGGGTGTAGGCGATCCAAGCCTCCTCGGTGCGCCTCTCGCGGAGGAGTTTCAGGAGGGCTTTGTCTTGAGGCGAGCCGGAGCCGGAGCCGGTGGAGGAGAGAGAGAATTCGTTGGTGTTGCCGGAGGTTGTGTGGACGCGAAAGAATGAGCGGCGCACGGAGACCGAGATGGGAGTGGCGGATACAGAAGCCAAAAGGAAGAGCCGGAGAGGTGGCGGAGATGTGAATGAAAATAGTTGTTGTGGTTTCGAGTTCATTGCTCTTCCATTTGGTTGTTTAGAAAAGGAAGAAGAAGATAATGTAGGAGCACTATTATTCGGGTGGGTTTAAATTTAAGGTCACTCACTCACATCACTTGTCTTTGGGTGGAAAACAAGTACACTACGTCGAACACCTTCATTCCTCTACTTATACTTCTAGACTATACGTACATACCCCTCTATTATGTGGCCCATTAGCCCTCGGCCCAGACCCCAACAATACTTAAAAAGCCCAAAGCCCACTAGAAAACAGAAACGTAACACTAGAACAAATGCTTAATTGATATGAACGGGAACCGTTTGTACTATTATTAACCAAAGAGAAATGTCACATGTAAGGTATATATATACACCCGAACAGACTCCTCCGTCGTCTTTCCCTGTACAGCCTAAATTAAAACCCTATCTGCCCTGTGCTGTGCTGTGCTGTGCTGATTGATTGTTGAGACGCCAATGATAATCTCTAAAACAAAGTTACTCATAATTTATGTACCTGCTCCTAAGATCGAAACTGCAAATCTGGCTATGATAGATGAAATGATCCTTGCCCTTCTGTTATGGCATATAAGAGCTTCTCTTTCATTCTCTCCTGCAAAACGCATGTATAATCATTAGTCATCATCATATACATACAATCATCAAAATAACATTCTATTTTCCTAAATGAAGATTAATACCTTTGAAGAGTAAGGGGGAAGCTTAAGATAGTTGGCACAAGTCATCACACTGGGTAGGTCTTCGTCTGCCCTCTTGCTACAATGCTGTAGTTCATTCCAATAATATATAATGTTAATTCACAGATATCAACTAGCATAACAAGACAAGAGCATATGAGACGCTCACTTTTCTGACAATTGTCAATTTTGGATGAAGAGAAGCCAATCCTCCTGGAGGAAGACGTGGTGCGCCCGTTACAAACTGAATAAATGCCCGCCTCTCTTCATTGTTCAACTCCAGTATGATCTCAAGTAGCTGAAGAAAGAAAAATGTATTTGAGATTTCTGACATGGAGGTGAAGAATGACAGAAATCAAATCAGAACACTTACATTTGTAATGGGAGGACTGCTTGCAGTGTATCCATGATCAAACTTTATATGATCGATTAGCTCGTTAAACTGCTTAAAAATAAAAGTTAAAATGAATGTAAAAGGGTCAATCTGAAACCAATAGTGACGAATCAGGTGATGGATATACTTACTGTCCATGTCTCACTTTCTCCACAGAGTAAACGCTCAATCTCCTCTTCAGTAAACATGTGCAAATGCTCAATTGGGAAAACCTACAGGATACAGACGAAAAAAAAAAGAATTATCGTAATGAAATAAATACATTTTACACCAATAGCCTAAGATCACTGTAATGATATGCCAGAGTCCTTAAATATGACGTCCCAAGTACAATTCATTGTCATAGTTACAGTCGCCTAAATTGTTGACCCTAAATTCACGGTTAGGCAAAACTAAATAATAAATATAAACAGCAACCATGTAGACCAATGAACATAGTCAAGGTAATTCAAGTTTCCTAATTCTATAAACAGACTTGCTGGTTTATGGTACAAACCTGATTAAATCCAGACTTAAAAGCATCCAATTGTCTGGAAATTCCATCTTTTATAGTTGCATTCACAATAAGAGACACATAATCCTCCAAGTTGGTCATATTTAACTGCATGATTACACAAATAAGTTTCGATATGTTGCAGTGAAGTAACAGTTAGTAAAAGGTATGAACATGTAGCATTGTGCGCCTATACGTACCATTGAGTGGTCAGACCCAGAAGTGAGAAGATAATCAGGATACCCAGGAAGAGTGAAGTCAAGACAAAGGTCTTCAATTTTCGTACCACGAAAGCATGAGTGAACGTCATTTCTCGAGTGCTCTGCCCCAACAGAACACAAATGCATATTCCTAGCAACAATAGCATGGAACTCAAGCAGGGTCTGACCGAGCTCAGGATCAAATGATTGGATGTCATACAAACTCAGTTCCTTCAAAAAATATATAATTGTTAGAATGGGAAATGAACATAAGAAGAGGACTAGGTTGTTACTGCAAAGGAAAATGAACTAGAAATTTACCTGTCCAAGGATAAGTTTATAGAACGCTTTTGAGAAAGGAAAATCCATAACCCTTCCATCTTGAAGAGCCTTCGCCACAACCTGCCCCAGAAGAACAAACTTCTTTGTAACTTCAGAGAACTGTACCCCATTCGATATTTCCAATGCAGAAGACCATGGACGAGGAAAAAGTCCACAAGGAGATGTCAGAAATCCAGAATCATTGCCCTGAGGTAACTGGCTGGTAGCTAGGAAATTCTGATCTCCTCTCCACATACACAGGCCACACTTCTGAAATTCCAGACTGACCAGGGTGTAGAACTCCAGAGTTGGACCAAGACCAGTACCCACTTCTTCAGTATATTCCACTTCAATAACTACTTTCTTACGGGCATACAAATCCATCATTTGGGCAGCAGATTCAAGCACACGGTCACGGCAAACCAAGAACTTTTTACGAGGCAAACCACCCGTACTGGATCGCCTGTCGCTTGGAGAGCCAGTATTGTTATTAGATGAACGAATTTGAACTTGCTGAGTACCAAATGCTTCCAGACGGAAATACTTGCTTCTTGCCTCAAAACTGAACAAAAATGGGCATGAAGTCATTAACTGAATACACCATGGAGGCATTCCACCAGTTGACACAGCCAGAGAATCCTTCATTTGCTGTTCAAGTTTTTCTGTCAACTTACTACTCACAAACTCTTTCTGTGGGACTGAAGCAACTGTTATCTTCAAATCATCCAGGATATCTGTTCTTCCTTCGGCAAAAGCAACTATTCTTTCACGGGCCATCAGATGGAATGACAACCTGTTCATACGTTCTAAGCTTTTGAGCAGAAGCAATATATCATAAGTAGGGTCTGACATATCCAGATCAGAGGCTAATTGACATGTGAACATGCTGGAGAACACATATGACCTGACTTTGTCCAATACAGAGAGATGTTGAGTTGAAAGCAAGCCTTCCTGAGGTTCAGGAAGTTTGGGTTCTATGAAACTTCTATATGTTACTGTGTATGTTTGACTCCAAAACTTTGGATCAGAAACAATTGCATTTTCTGCTTTTATTAGTTGTTGGAGAATTGCTTGATAAAAAGTCAATGTCTGGTCTAGCTGTTGTTCTCCTTGGTAAAACAAGAGCTTAGATGAAGCATAATCACCACTGCAAGAAGCATGATTTTCCACTTTCCTGTCGGTATCTGCCTCCACAGGTAAATATTGTTCTTCCATTGCAGAATCCTACAATAAGCAAACAACATGGTGTAATGATTTAACCTCAGATCATAATAAGAAGTGCAACATTTTTGTTTGTTTCAAAAGGAGGGTGGATAATCCACAAAACTGAAACACCAAATGAAGCCTCACAAAGATGGCAGATCTTATCATGGCCAATATATAAAAAAAAGGATGCTTTCAGTTACATCAAAATATGAAATCATTCAAATATAGTGTTCTATTGAATAATATGGAAACTTACAACATGATTTCCATCCATAGCTGATGTTTCGGCAGAACGAAATTGTCTCCTAGGTCCAGTCTGTGATAAATTAGCTACATCCACCTGCAGAAAATCATGAGTGAAATATGAGTCACATGTAACATCTAACACACTTCCAAATTCTAGGAAGTAAGACAGCAAGGGAGGAAGAGTAAATTTCTTTTTTTATTTGAGAATTACATCACACAGCTAACCTCTAATTCAGTTAAAGCAGCAGACATGTCAGAATCCATTGGATCTGGAATTTCATCTTGACTAGAAAGTGTATGGCCATTTGTTTCAGTAGTATATGGTCTTGCGAGCTCGGTTCTTTTTGAGCAAACTCCAGGCCACAAAAAATCCTCAATTGCATCGAAAGAAGATAAAGGATCAACAGTCAACACATCTCCAGAATGCTCACGCCGACATGTCTCACTCTCTCCTCTCACAACAGCAACTCGAAAACAAGGATGCACTATGCTACGCCTATTAGGAACAGTCGCAAGTGAGTGTTTTCGCTTGGGCACGGGGCTTAGAATAACGGGAAAGTTCTCCAAAGAACACAGTGCACTCTGTAATTTTTGAATTAATACCAACAAAGGGAAATCCTCGAAATGGGTATCTGATGAAGAGAAAAACACCCTTCCAAGCACCTCAAACCTTTTCTCTATTGTGTAAGAGATACCACACACACTATGAAACTCTGCCTTGTCTCTTCTTGCATACTGGCCACAGGACAGGTAACTCACCAATGATTTCACAAGTCCACTCTCAATAAATTCAAACGTAGAAATCTGTTCTCTTCCACTAAGCTTTGCTACAATTTGATGCAATATACAACTACACTTCCCATCATGCTGATCCGCTGAATCATCAGTATATGTGTTCATTAGGTTGTCTAATGCAACAGAATAACCTTTGAGCTTTTGAAGAATATCAGTCATTCCTTTCTCGGACTCACATAACTCTGCTCTGAAATAACTTGTTCTTATTTGATTTGCGAGATTGTGAACGGAATCCTCTTCAATCTTGCAAGACCCTTGTGAAGCTTTAGAAGATTGACAAATATTGAAAGCATAACATAAGCACCTACGAACATCCTTTCCAGCAGACTTTGGACTCGAGTCAACAGACAGCTCACCGAACATAGGAAACATCAGCCTCGAACATTTTTCTGGAGTTAAGAGTGCATCAATGGCAAAAAGAACTCCCTCCTTTATGAAAGAGGTCAGGTAATAATTAGAAAGTTTTTGCAGGATAACCTCAGCAATTTCCAGGGCCAACATGAGCACGTGGTGATCCTTCCGAGTAAATACTCCAGCCAAAAAGCTGCCACAAGAGCTAAAGATTGTTAGTGCAAGACAATGTGTTTGAATTTTCTGTGGCATTTAAAATTTGAAAATCTGAATCACCTTGAAACATTGGCATCCTTAAGCAATTCAAGAAGCATGTCAGGTTGGGTCAAATTAACTAGCTTGTTGATAACAGATAAGCAGCCATAGCAAACATATAGATTTGCACCAGAATTAATCACCTGTATTGGGGGTCGAAGGCCAGATTAATAAACCTATAGGGGAAGAAATAAATAAGGGATAATTACACTGAACTACACCTTACCATGCCTGATTTTCACATGACTAGCCTAACTAGGAAAAATCGTCTGGACAGTACCCTAAGTTTCCAAAATTTTGACGTTACTTCAAAAGGGCAGGGAAGTAATGTGAAAATCGGGTACCGCCCAGACGGGTTTTAGAAACTTAGGGTACACAAATTTGTAGGTAGGGTAGTTATGTGAAAAATCGAGCATAGTTCGGTGTTGTTAAGTGTATTAAAGCAACAAATGCAAAGAACTGAAGCACTGTATTCACCAACCTGGATCAATGTGGGAAGTATATCCATTCCAAACCCTTGCAGAAGATCAAGACGATTCAACAAAAATGACCCTTTATCCATCATTGGTTGAACATTTAGATCTCTGGCTGAACCCGGAAGAAGCTCATTAAGCAACTTCAAAACCTCATATACCTGGAAGCAAGTAGTAATAAAGACCCATTCTTTTTCCCCATAATTTAAAAACCAATTTAATTATGCTAAAGCTGCATTGAAGAGTATTAATGAAGAAACCACCATACAATGAAATACTGTTTACAGGTTCCCAAAGATCAAATCCTCGACAACAATGACAAAATTATTCTGTAAATCTATGGCTACAATTATTAACTATCCACGGGAACTTCTGAAATAGATATATTTTTAAGTTTCAACATCAGCAATATGTATTTTCCTACTACAACATCCACCTATCTAAGCCATAGATAGTGCTTTTTCTTTCTTCCTCTTATTAACCATATATGACAAAACTATTTCCCTACAGGTCAAATCCTGAAACTATCATTCCCAAACTATTTTCCTACCACTGTTCAGATGAAAATGATTTAAATTAAAACTACAGACGTAACATTTTAACCAGTACCATATGTAGCTTATTGAACTACTTTCCCCCTGAACAAATTCAACTTGTTGACTAGCAAGAGTTTTATTACACGATGAAACAGCAATATAGGATAATTCTTGACTAAACGTTATGGAGCATGGAAGGAATACCTGGCTACAAAGTCCATCTGCCACATAAGGAGACGACATGCCATGTGAGAGTTCATGAGTAGATAATATATCCTTCAATATGCTACTTATATTAAGTTCATAAAGAGTGCTGAATGCTATAACAGAACCAGATGCAAGTTTGACTAGCAGCCCTATCAGACTCTGAAATTGAATATGGAAAAGTCAGCTAGTCCTTCACTAAATGTAGAACAAGGAAGAAAGATAATCTCAGAGCGAGAAGAAGAAAAGATTGCTTACATTGTAAATTGGTTGGGATATCGTAGTTCGGCTATTCAAGTTTATGAGATGTGTGGCCTGATTTACCAGCCCATGCTTACAAATTTCATCCAACATGTCTGAAGATGGACTAACTCGCTCCACGATTTTAATCAAACAATTAGCTACATTTTCAACAAGCTGGGGAATTAAGAGTAAAAAATAAATGAGTCAACAGGTTGAATAAAGATCTAAACTTAGAAGTTACAAAGAAAAATTCAATATGATTCATACTTGTCGATCCTCATACTGAAGAAGATTGCATAGTATGGGAACTGCTTCGATGACAGATGGACATTCAGAAGGAAGTTTCTTACATATGTTCACCACAGTTGAAAGCGCAACTCTCTGAAAGATATAATCATTCTTTAAGTGTCCAGTGTCAAAATACCATAATCCAGTTTTAAAATAGAGTTGCATAAAAAATAAGAAGGCGTGATAATATGGATTAATTTCCAACTGTACAGACATATTATTGCATAGCCTACCTGAAGACTTGTAGAAAAGAAGTCAATATAATTCAATACAGCCATAATTGCCCCAGCTTGTAAGCATGCAAGAGGTTGATCCCGAGATATTTTCTCCATTGCTTGCAGGCACTAAATCCAACACAGCATGGTTAGTACCACATGCTAAATTGTCTATCTTGTCTTACACAAGCAAAAGCATTGCACTTGGTATAAATCAAGAAAAGATTTTCTAACCTGTTCAGCCACATCCATATACTCAATGGCCATTAATCTTTGACAAAGGGCAGGAACAGCATCATGTTGGACAAGAAAAATTGAGGATTGAGGAAATACATCACATAAATAGGTTATAGCCCTTATCGCTAATAGCATTACATCTGGGTTACTCTCATGTCGGGAAAAACTCACAAGAAGTGGAGATAATGAGTCAGCCGTCGTGTTCGAAACTGAGCTCTCCGTGCAAAATGACAGCACTTCACACAGCTGAGTAAGACCAGCTAATTGTCCGGATGGATCACTTTCTTCACTCAAACTTGAAATAATGCTCTTGAACCTCCCAGGAGCACTAGATGACTCCCTCTCTTGATACTCACGTAGATTCTCGTCGTCTACGTCATCATCCGAATCACAGGAGCCATATGCAGAATCCCTCTCATTTTCTCCATCTGACCTGCTTGACCCTGAAGCAGATGAGTAAGTGTCCACATCCCCATTGTGGCTATTATCAGGGGTTGAGTTGTGGGAATTCACTTGTGTTTGAACGAATGAGTTTAGGGCTTCATCAGGTACGGCATTCACTTGGGTTTGAATGGATGAGTTTTGGGGTCCATCAAGGATTGCTTGTGTGGAATTCACTTGGGTTTCATCTGATGAGTTATGGGTTTCAGGGGTTGAGTGTCTAGCAGGACTCATCTGGCTTTCAATTAATGAGTTCTGGGCTTCAGGAATTGAGTATGAAGACATCAAACAAGCGGGACTTGAGGTGTTTGTCCTGAAATCAAATGAACTGCAAGCTCGCTTATCGGCTGGCAACTCATCCACTGTATCAGCTCTCTTTTGACCCCGATTTTCCATTTACACTTCAGTATGCAACACCTTGCCAACAACACCGCCAAAGAAAACCATTCCTGTGATCCAGGAATCATATTAGAGTGAACATAGACAAGAAAAAGAACCACTTTTATGCAAACTAAGTAAATACCAGAACCTGAAAGGAACAAACACCAGAAACTTCAGCTCAGAAATATGCCATAATTTTAAAATTTTAAAAATACAGAACCTAATATACTTGATCATAGCTGGATTCCAACCCTAAAATCATCATAATCATAAGAACAACAGACCGCAGATAATACATACATACTTACAGATACTGAAGTATTGTTTATGTATGCATCTCACAACCTTATGTGCATAACTAAGTTCAACACAAAACAAAAAGATCATTACAAACCACCGTGAACTATACATTAACCGATTAGCCGATTAATCATTGTAAAAAAATAACAGATATCAAACAGAAAAATAGAGAAAAAACCACTTCAACGGGAATCTTAATCACCTCTGCATACACTTACAGAGGCATACAATTTTCCAGTAAATTGAAGTGATCAAAAATCACAACAGCAAAATCAACCAAAAAAAAATGCGATCATCAGTTCATAAGAATCCAGCAGAAAGTTATATGATCAGGTAGGGGAAGGTTCTCGGTACCTAGTGACTGCTGCAGTTGCTGTTAATCGGTCCTCGAGAGAATGACAGGAAAATCTAGGGTTATTTTGCTTCCCTTCTCCGCTCTGATTTTGCCGATCCTTTTTCTCGGAGACTAAACGAACAAGGCCTCTGTTATGGGGTTTATATCTCTTTTATCGTTGCTGGCAAGGAACGAGATATATTGTGAATCTTATTCCTTTTTTATATTTAGGTAAATTGTTTTACTAATTGCAATTTGGATTGGACTGAAACTTACTTCTGCGCAGTGCATGTGAGGTCTATGGGCGCTGATGCAGACGCGAGATCCACGGCCGTTGAGTTCAGCAGAATGGCGGTGTATTCTTTGAGGGAATTGGTACTGTGTGCCTAAGATTGCGGGTTCGGGGAACAAGACCATCTTTACCCAGCTCTAGCACTCTTAACCGTTGATTAGATCAGTATTATCTCGAGCATCCTGTCCTCGCATTTGACAGTACAAGTAAACCAGATTATTATGTTTATGAAATTATATTATTATAACCGTTTAATTTATTCTATAATTTCATTTAAATGATGGATTATCTTAACCAATCTAGATAGATCTTTACTAAGCTAAATTATATTTAATAATTTAAATGAACTTTGAAACGAATTAAATAGTACACAATCAGTTTTTATGGTCGAATTTTACCAGTCGTGCAAGGTAAAGTGGCGGAAAAATCGCAAGTTCCTTCGCGGTTTTTATATAACTTGGAAATGTTGTTTTGGTTTTGCCACGAAAGTCCAAGATATCACCGAAACAAGTTTGAGTAATTTATAATGGGAAATCAGTACCGCCCCTGCAAATTGTTCTTTTTAAGTAGTAAAAAACGGAAAGACATAAACTAGTTAAGGCTACAGATACTATAGCAAACAAAACAAGGAAATAACCGTGTCAAACTGAAGAAAATATTTTTCAAATGCTCGTGAAACAAAGCATAATTTATAGTTGGAAAACATTGCAAATTGCCATCTCAGGCAAAATGTTCATTATCTACTATATCTAGACATTAAGAGGTATGAAATTCATAATAACGCTGAGTGTTAATTGCAAATTAAAATCACCAAACAAGCCTTAAAGTAAAAAGAAATCTGCCATGGAAGTGTCAAATGCTCCCTCTGATGGCAAATCGTATCATAGACTAATATACATAGCCTAGCACAAATAACTAAACATTACAACAGCTTAATACACGACTAGCAACGGGCCTTGATGGAATTCTAAATGGACTTTGCCAAAGAGAAACACATGTCTACTCATTGCCATGCATTTGAATCATCATATGCTGAGCCTGTGGCTGCAAATTATCAAGGGGCCAACAACATATGATAACAATTAGACGATAAAAATTGCCATTAAGGACACATCTTTTATAACATAACTGATAAAATCATTGATGTGGTACCGAAAAGCCAAAACTAGTGCACACTTCATCCATGTTCACGTGCCCAAACTATGAAAGCAACTAAGTTCTCCAGACATGACATTTATGGGTTAATAAAATGGCAACTGACCGTATGACCATTTCAATCGCAATACATGTTTTCAACTTTGAAATTTTACTTCTCCAAGCATGTTTGCAACCAAATTTAACAAATTTTGTCGTGCATGAGTCAAGGGAACAACAGAATCCAGAAATAGCTAATAGAATACGAACAATGTAATGATAAGATTCCCTCATAGAAGGTTAAAATAAAGAATGAGCAACAAAGAGGTTATGATCGTAAACTAAAGTAAATATAAGCAAGCCAGCATAAAATTTTAAATGATAAATGACTCATTTGGCACCGACTTTTAAAATTGCGAAATGGCTGGCCAGTGGTTAGGAAGTCAAGGAAAGTTACAAGAGGGTATCTTAACATTTACACCCACTCTCAATATGAGCCCCACAAAATAAAGAAGGGATTTTTGAAGTATCCTCAAGACCATATAAGCTGTTAGTGCGAAGTGTAAGCTAAAATATGACGTGCATGTAGCTTTTTTTGTCTGAATAACTACAAATACGTGCGTGATTAGGCATTTATTCTCCAGATCAGGGGCGGAACCAGTAAGGACTTAGGGTGTTCCATGGAACACCCTAAACATTAG